>JABAYD010006415.1:0-11201 GCA_014822095.1 Diplotaxis tenuifolia | reverse complement strand
GCTAAGGATTGATGGTTAAAGAACACCATTGTACATGGTCTAATGGAGTTACTCCATCAGAGCATCGAGAACTGGCTCAAGACTACAGTTTAAAAAGTAAGTGTTTTAGTCGCCAAAATCTTACGTCTCAGACCATATTATCGTCGAAACCCATAGTAGATTTCTTATTTTTTTATTTTTTATTTTTTATTTTTCTGATTAAAAAATTAAAAACCAGTTAATCGTGGATCGCCACGTGTCCTGGGATTCGCATACAACCTACAAACTGCATCTCTTATTTGAGTACGGAAAGTGGCGTGTCGTGGAACCCGTAAACAACCTACAACCTACAACCTATGTGTCATATTAATGCTCTCAGAGGGAGGGCTCATCTTGAACTATATACACAAGGACATAAACTTTTATTTTTTCTTTAGGCATTGGTAAAGTAGGCCTGCCAACACCATAAGTCATTTAAAGTACAGACCGGACCTGACCACATCATAAATCATTTAGACCATCAGCATCTCGCACAAGAATATATATATGCATCTTAAATTTTTTTTTTCTGTTTTTAAAAAAAAAATTAAAAGCAACTATTCGTGGACCGCCACGTGTCGCGGGGCCTACGAACAGTTGCAAAAACTCACAAACTTACGTATGCTCTCTAGCGACGATGGCTTCTGTTTTTGGGGAAATTGTGAGACCACCCCCCTGGATACGGCTTAAGAAACAGCGATGCGGATGGTCTTAGGTCACTATTAAATCAATTACGAAAGGAGATTTTTAATTAATTTTATATTAATTTTCTATGCTTATATCTAAACTATGGGTGTTTAGTGAGAGTTTCGGTTCAATTTTTTCGCTTTTGATATTTTTTTATAAAAAATAATTATTATATGAAATTATATGAATTTTGGTTTGGTTCGATTTATATACACCAAAAACCATAAATAGATTTATTTTATAACATTTTGTATTACCCATTGGCTTTACTAAAACATAATATTTCAGCTTTGAAATATACTACTTTTTTAGTTTATTATACCATTCAAAATAATTAGTAATATATTAAGTTAATAATAATAATATTTTTAACATAAAATGAGAAAAATTAGTAGTATGACAATATTATTAAATAAATAAATATTAGCACATATATTTTAAATTTATTTTTATTTAGTTTCATTAAAAGGAAAAAACTAAACTTTAACTTCAATCAAACTAATAAATGACTAAAGTCATCATTTCTCAATTTTGCACTAGTAATATTTGTAGAGATTTTTAATATGTTTATGAGTTCTATAAAAATATATTATTCATATTATTTTAGATGCGTAATCATTAATTAACAGAATATTTTAGTAAAATTATATTAAAAATAAAATAAAATCCTAAGTAATGAGAAACAATACGTAGGTTTTCTTCTTGATTTTTTGGTGGAATCTATTTATTTTTTTCTTTATTCTAATATCAACTAAAATAAATGCTTTTAACAACGAAAATCTAAGACAAAAAAACATTCATCGTAAACCCAATGTAAATTTATGATAAAATAAGTTCGTTATATTTGTAAAATAATCATCGTGAAATCAAATTGTAAGAATCAGTAAACAAATTTGAACCTCTTGTTCGAGTCGAAAGCTTGTAATTGAAAACCTTATTCTCTTTTCGGGTTGATTCTATAAAATTTAATTTAAAAAAAAAAATTGAACCTCTTAAAAATGAACTCTTCCAACCATAGGAAGGAGCGGATACATATATTAATAAAATCAATACTTTGCCAATACCTTCCACAAACTACACTTTGTTCCAAAAGAGAGGGGAAAAACAAGATTCCAAGATTAAAGATTAGGTTAAGAATGGGTTATTGACTTAGTGCTAACTTCGCTAAGATATGTGAAGCTCTGATGTGAACCAATTTTTAATTACTTTCTTTAAAAGAAATTAAAACTAATTACAACATAAAACTGCATGTCAGTATGATGCCTCTGAATTGTAGTTTACTTCTATTTGTGAGTCTTAGTGAATAATGATCCTCTTCGTAGTTCACATGGTATCACAAGATTTAGTGGTTTTAGTCTTTAAGATTATTCAAAATGCAATATAACCTAAAAAGATTTTTTAAAAGTAGAACTAAGTCCAACCTACAATTGAGCCAGATGTACTAAGAGAGGCGGAAGAAAGGCTAACAGAAACAGCCACAACACCTTTGCAGAATCCACTCAAAGCTGCAAACGAACAAGAAATTAAAATCTGTAAGAACCAAATTAGTTATATGAACATGAGAAGTGAAGGGAGAGACATAAGCTTTACACGTGGTGGAGACAAGAACATGGTCTTTCTCTAGACAAGATGAGGAGACTGCTGTTATGGTCCAACGAGAAAACAGAGGAATGATTGTCTTCAAGAACACAACTCTTGTTGCTTGAGCCTTCCGGAGAAAAAGGGTGAGATAGTGAAGAAACAGAAGAGGAGAAGTCGTAGTTTTCATTGTCAACTCCGTAGCTCACAGGAAGAGAAGACGAAGAAGAAGACGTAGACGATGAACCATGACTCTTCTTCTCTTCCTCCATTTTTCCATTGATCCTTTTATCTTTTTCTTGTTTTCTCTGTTTTTAATCTTTTCCCCGGGAAAATTGAAACTTAGGTGTTAAACCTAACGGTCATCAACTAAATCTTTGCAGCCCCATCTAACTTATTCCTACATGGCTACATGCTTATATCTACAAAGGAGATTGCACCACCAACTTTTATAATCTCTCTCAAATTTAGCCACGTCCTTAATATATGGGGGCGACTCACGGAGGAAAAATAAAAAATAATATGTTTTTATTTAGTATAGTGTGTTTTGAAATGATATTTTGTTTGTCTAAAGATTAAAAGGTTGTTTTGTCTTTTGTCATATCATCTTATAGCTGAAGATACACTACTAATTGTCTAGTACTAAGGAAATTTACATAAAAATAATACTATCTTGATACTTTCTAATTATTTTGGAAAACTTAGAGACAAGTAATCATCATGAGATATGAGGATCTTTTAGCCATTCACCAATTCGTGACTAGCTACAGCTCTACATCACAACTAGACAAAAAGACCAGATGCAACCAAGACTGCAATGTAATGAAGATGATATTCCTCCTTTTTAGCCTTCAAGATTTTTTCTACAGTCTCGTTTTTGAACTAGCTAGTAAAGTACCATTCACGTTTAAGCCTAAAAATTAACTATAGAAATCAAAAGTCGAAAAAAAACTAAAACCATTTCCCAAAGGCTAACCAAGTGAAGTATTAAAAACTAATACACGATGAAAAACTATTGACAAAGTCTTATCACGGCTACCAAGTGAAATCAAGCAACGCGAGTTATTCCCTCGACGTGAGTCCAACTTTTTATTATCACTTGACATACAATTTCTCGGAATGATTAAGGTTATTGTAATAATTCTTTTTTTGAAACGTATATTTTTGTGTGAAACATACCTTTTTTGATAAAATTGTGAAACATACCTTTTGGGGGTGGGAGGTTGTGTTATGACATAATTAATTTTCATAAAGGATTTTATTAAAAATGCATCCCATACAAGAACTTTGTTAAAAATTTTAACCATTGGATCGAACATATGTGCACTTTGAATGCATCGGTTGAAAACAGAGCTCACCATTTTTATAACTGCTCTTATTCTGCTAAGATATGGAGGAAATTAACAGATAAATTGATTGGTCAGCGGTTCTCTTATACTTGGAATCGTATCTTGGAGCTGTGGGTGGAAAAAGCTCAGGATGGTTCTATCAAACTTCTTCTTCGATATGTGTTCCAAGCTTTGGTGCATTCTATTTGGCGTGGAAGAAATGGGATAAATCAATTTAACATTTTTCAAAAAAGAACATATGTGCACTTGGGAGTGGCTCTCTGTACTTTGCTAGTGGCCATATCCTACAAATACTAGTATTGTAGAAGATTTGAAGATTTTCCAATTTATTCAAAGGTGATGAGTCTACAGATTATAACTTGTGTTTACTGATTTTCCAATTTCTTCTAACTTAAGGAATTAGTTACTGAAAAATATAACGTTAGGATGTCATTATAATAAAAATGAACATTTTACCAACTTAAAAAATATTCTTACGGTTGTTGAAGTTTGGTAAAATCGTAGGTTTGAAAAAGGGAAAATAAAAGCACACAAATGGCACTGTTAATTAACAAAGTAAACATTATGGACAAATCACTTATTCTTTATAAGTTAAAACTAGATTTTGACCCGCTCTCAAGAAGGCGGATATATTATTTGTTGAATATATAAATAGAAAAAAATGTTGTTATCTTAATTATTGGGATAGTGATGTTTAAGATAGAATTAATGAAAAATATATTGATGTAGTTATCCGATTTTGCTTTCTTGATATGTAGGTGTGGAGTGTGTGTTTTTTTTAAAAAAAAAGATTATGGTGGTTATTAGCGACGGTTTATGTAGTGGTGTTTAATAGAATAGATATAAAAAAAATGTATGTTGATATAAAAAGTTAGACCCAACTTTTATCAACTGGTCATGCCGCTGTTTTAATAGAATAGATTTATGGGATTTATTCTTTGCAAGTTGATTAATTGCATATATTTCTTTTGAAGAGTTGATTACGAGTCTATAGATCTATATATATATATATATATATGTAACGATCATTATTGAATTGATTACTGAAAAAATCAAATCTTTAGAATGTCATGACAAAAATGAACATTTTATTACGGTTGTTGAGGTCTGAATAAGGAAAAAAAGAAACAGAAATGACAATGTTTTGATTAACAAAGTAAACATTATGGACAAAACCACTTATTCTAAAAAAGAATTAGGGTAAAAAATAATTATTCAAAAATGTAAATATTCGAAAGTTTTCAAAATTTGGGGCCTTTTCTTTATATTTTCCGTGTTTGTCCCTTTTCACAACGGTTGGATCACGGATTTTAACAACATAACGGCTCAAAACTTAACGCCGTCAGCTCAATTAGCGTCTAACAAGTCAAACGACAGAGCGCCTGCCGTAACGTTCTTGTTTTTAAAAAACTAATTTCTTTAAATTTAACCTTTTATTCTCAAGCCTCCTCCTCTATATTCTTCTCTCTCTTCTCCTTCGCCACAACATTTTCGAAAAAACGATTCGCGAGTCTCCGAGATTGCTTCGAAGAAATCAGAAACTAAAATCTCCAGCGTTCTCTGTTTCATCGGTATATTTCTTCACGTTTCCTCTTATTCTGGTGATTCCAGAGACGCATTTTCTCGTTTCTAATCGCTGTTTCACGATTCAACGCATGATTGTTTGGTATAATCTTCGATTAATCGATAATGTGGATTCGTTTTTTCGTCTGTTTATGTTTCTAGGGATTGTTTTGTTGACTCCATAGATAGAATCGATCGACTCATAAGATTAGGGCGTGATTTGTTGACTCATTGATCGATTCGTGAGGTCAATGGAGCTTTGAGTTCTCTTGATTGAGTTTTGAAAACTTACTTGTGTGTGTGGATCCTTGACTTTACCATGGCGCTAAGATTTGTTTTCCATTGATGCAGTGATAAATAGATTTTTTTTGTTGATTAAGAGCTATGGATGCTAACAACTCCAAGAGAGGAGGTTCAGTGAAATCTCCGTGTCAAACTCCACGTTCTACTGATAAGTCGAATCGAGATCTCCGTTCAGCTGACGGAAACTCAAATTCGTTTAACAAGAGTGAGAAAGAGAAGGGTGTGAACATACAGGTTATTGTTCGTTGCAGGTACATTGTTTCACACTATCCTTTTTAAAATGCAGGAGGATGATAACACCTTTGTGTATTCTTGGCTTAATTTGGATTTTGTGATTTCAGACCATTTAACTCGGAGGAGACGAGGTTACAAACGCCTGCGGTGCTCACCTGCAATGACCGGAAAAAGGAAGTGGCGGTAGCTCAGAATATTGCTGGGAAGCAGATTGATAAAACATTTCTGTTTGACAAGGTTTTAAGGCTTTTTAGATTTTGTTTGCATGATGAGAAGAAGTTTGTGTTGATATCTTGCTTACAGTTTCTTGGATTTGAATCTGTTAGGTTTTTGGGCCAACGTCTCAACAAAAGGACTTGTATCATCAAGCAGTTTCTCCCATCGTTTTTGAGGTGCTTGATGGGTATAACTGCACCATCTTTGCGTACGGGCAAACAGGGACTGGGAAGACGTACACAATGGAAGGAGGAGCAAGGAAAAAGGTAAGCCAACCACCATTTCAAGAACATGATTTTGAATGCAGCATCTTCACTGATGTTAATTGAATCCTTATTTTGATTTTTTTCTTGCTAGAACGGTGAAATCCCTAGTGATGCAGGTGTTATCCCTAGAGCGGTTAAACAGATATTTGATATTCTGGAAGCACAAAGCGCTGCTGAATACAGTTTGAAAGTTTCGTTTCTTGAGCTCTACAATGAGGAACTTACGGACCTGTTAGCTCCGGAAGAAACAAAATTTGTAGATGATAAATCAAAGAAGCCTCTGGCCCTCATGGAAGATGGAAAAGGTGGCGTTTTTGTGCGAGGTTTGGAGGAAGAAATAGTGTCTACTGCTGATGAGATTTACAAAGTCTTGGAGAAAGGGTCTGCCAAGAGACGCACTGCAGAGACGCTTCTTAACAAACAAAGTAGTAGATCTCATTCAATATTTTCGGTTACAATCCACATTAAGGAGTGTACTCCAGAGGGGGAAGAGATTGTCAAAAGTGGAAAGCTAAATCTAGTTGATCTTGCTGGTTCAGAGAACATTTCACGATCTGGTGCTCGAGAGGTATAACCATTAAGAACTTTTCCTCTTCTATATACTGATGCTGTTAACAATGTACAGAAATGGATACTAAGTTCGCTAAGAAACATGATGTCTTGCCTCAATGACTTAACTAAATAATATGAGTCACTATATTGCAGGGTCGAGCCAGGGAAGCTGGAGAGATCAACAAAAGTTTGCTCACACTCGGACGTGTCATAAATGCATTAGTTGAACACTCTGGTCATATTCCATATAGGTAAGATATTTTGCCTTCACAGATATCTCTCTCTCTCTCTGTAACCTTTGAGAAATGGCTCGATATCTAATTATACAATTACATGCATCATATTTCAGAGAAAGCAAGTTGACAAGATTATTGAGAGATTCTTTGGGAGGAAAAACAAAAACATGCGTAATTGCTACAGTTTCACCCTCTGTTCATTGCCTGGAAGAAACACTAAGCACCCTTGATTATGCACACCGTGCGAAACACATTAAAAATAAACCAGAGGTCCGTCAAACACATGCTCATCTTTTATTTCTGCCAGTCTGGTTATCCAACACTGCTCCTTCTGCATTCAGGTCAACCAGAAGATGATGAAATCAGCTATTATGAAAGATTTATATGGAGAAATTGAACGTTTGAAGCAAGGTATCTATCGGTAACATATTGAGGATCCTCCTTAGTTTATCACATACTTATGCGTCTGTTCTGTGCTGTTCAGAGGTCTATGCCGCAAGGGAGAAAAATGGCATTTATATTCCAAAGGAGAGGTACACTCAAGAAGAAGCTGAGAAAAAGGTGCAGTTCATGGGAAAAGTGCCACTGTCATTTAACAATTTTAGAAAATAGAGCCAGATTTCATTCTTTCTTGGTTGCTGCAGGCTATGGCTGAAAAGATAGAGCTAATGGAAGTAGAGGGTGAAGCTAAAGACAAGGTGAGCAGTTCAAGTTAGAAAGATTATATTTCAGTTGGTTTCTTCCAAGCTACTGAAAAAATATGCTAACTATTGTGATTGTTAAATGTAGCAAATTATTGAGCTTCAAGAGCTGTACAATGCGGAACAGGTTGTAACTGCTGGACTGAGAGAGAATCTTGATAGGACTGAGGTATCTAACACAAGTTTGTGTGGCTTGTTGCCGAGCACATTTCCCTTTCCACTGGCATGCAAGTATTTAACATATTGTTTTCTTTTCTTCTGTGAATTCAGAAAAAGCTCTTGGAAACGGAACAAGCATTGTTAGATCTTGAAGAGATACATAGACAGGCAGTTGCAACAATAAAGGAAAAAGAGTACTTGATATCCAATCTCCTTAAATCTGGTAAGTTGGTTTTCATCTGTCAATTGTGTGGTGACATTTATCCATGTTTGTTCATATGAAACATAGGCTAACATATCCTTTTAAACATTTCCTCAGAGAAAACACTTGTTGACCGTGCTGTCGAGCTTCAGGCAGAGTTGGAAAATGCAGCATCCGATGTTTCTAACTTGTTCGCTAAAATTGGTTTGTGTTGCTCTCTCTCCCTTCTCTCCCACTGTTGCCATGACACTGCAAAACTAACTATAAGCTATTGATGATTCCAGAGAGAAAGGACAAGATTGAAGACAGTAATAGATCGCTCATCCAAGAGTTCCAGTCACAATTACTACTGCAACTCGAAGTCTTGAACAACAGTGTGGCAGGTTCAGTGAGTCAGCAGGAAAAACAGTTACAAGACATGGAAAAAGTTATGGCATCTTTCGTATCTGCAAAGACAGAGGTAAAAACATGAAATGAAATTATACACCCCGTACCTTCTTATTAACACTGAGTATGTTGTCTTCAATAATGTTTACACATGGTCTTCTTTGCAGGCAACGGAAACTTTACGGGGAAGTTTAGCAAAGTTGAAGGAAAGGTACAACTCAGGCATCAAGTCACTTGATGATATAACAGGGAATCTGGATAAAGACAGCCAAATGACATTGAATGACTTGAACTCGGAAGTGACAAAACATTCTTGTGCACTAGAAGATGTAAGCAGAGATCAATCATGTAGTGTAGATATTCTTCTTTTGTATTGATGTTTGGCCTTATGAACTTGTGTTGAATCAGATGTTCAAAGGGTTTACATCAGAGGCTTACTCCCTACTTGAAGGGCTTCAAGGTAGCCTTCACAATCAAGAGGAGAAGCTATCAGCATTCACACAGCAACAGCGTGATTTGCATTCCCGATCAATGGAGTCTGCTAAGTCTGTCTCCGAGGTGATGTTAGACTTCTTCAAAACTCTAGACACGCATGCCGCTAAGCTGACGAAGCTTGCAGAAGATGCTCAAAACGTCAACGAGCAGAAATTATCAGCATTCACAAAGAAATTTGAGGTTAGTCTTTGCTATTCTCCTTATCTAATTCTACAACACAATCATTTAATTTATAACGATAATATTATTTTTTTGGTCATTTCAGGAATCAATTGCAAATGAAGAGAAACAAATGCTTGAAAAAGTGGCAGAGTTACTAGCAAGCTCACACGCAAGGAAGAAAGAGTTGGTTCAGATAGCTGTGCAAGATATCCGGGAAGGATCATCTTCACAAACCGGTGCATTGCAGCAAGAAATGTCTGCGATGCAAGAATCAGCTTCCTCGGTCAAAGTCCAGTGGAACGCTCACATGGTCCAAGCAGAGTCTCATCATCTCGATAACATCTCTGCAGTTGAGGTTGCAAAGGAAGATATGCATAAAACGCTTCTTAAATGGTAAAAAAAATCACACTTTTGTTTCATAAGTTTAATTACTTATAATGTAGTTGGTTATTTAATCCTTTGAGCCATGGTTGATTTTTCCTCAGCCTTGAAGATTCAAGAACAGGAACTCAACAATGGAAGACTGCCCAAGAATCTTTGGTCGATCTAGAAAAGAGGAATGTTGCTAACGCAGATTCTCGTATCCGGTAAATATATTTTCTTTGTACATGTTAATAGTTAGATCCTTCCAAATAATAATTCAAACTAATCTTCTCTATCTTCTATGTATAATTAAAATCAGAGGAGCCAAAGAAAACAGTGAGAAACTACGAGCTCAGTTCTCTTCTGCGGTCTCGAGCACTTTAAGCGACGCTGATTCTGCAAACAGAGATATTCTCTCATCCATTGACAGTAAGTGATTCGATTTTGCATTGTATTTTTGATTCTATCATCTGATGAAATTGTTGGTTTTGGCAGACTCGTTACAGCTCGATAAAGCAGCATCCGTGGATATTAATTCCACCATCGCTCCTAGTTATGGAAGCTTGGAAGAGCTACGAACTCACCATGACAGCAATGTTGTCGAAATAAAACACAACACAGGGAAATGTCTTGGTCACGAGTACAAGGTGATCATTTTTCAAATTTAATTTTCGATATACATGGTGAATTTGAAAAGAGGCTTATTTTAAATTGCATTTACATTTTACTTAGGCACCATACGTGATTAAATTTGGAAAATGATTACTGATTTGGAAGGATTATTTAAACTACCTTACCACTTTTTAATTTAATTATATAAACATATATACATGATGGACTTGGAAACGGATTATTTAAATTACGTTTTATGTGTCATTTAGGTGGATGAAGCAACAAGCTCAACGCCGAGGAAGAGGCAGTACAACATTCCAACGGTTGACTCGATTGAGGAACTTAAAACGCCGTCGTTTGAGGAATTGTTGAAGGCCTTTTATTGTTCTTCCAAGTCGCCCAAACAAATGCAGCAATCTAACGGAGACGCGAAACACGTTAGTAACGGTGGACGACCTCCGTTAACCGCCATCAATTGAAAACATATCGTCTTTATCGTCAGATTTATAGGAACACGAGAAAGAGTTTGTATGCAACAAACAAATATCTCCATTTGTTTCTTTTTTGAACCCACTATTTAGTTATATTTTACGTTCTTTTATCATTATAACAGCTATAGAGTTCCTAAATTTGATTTCATATATGATTCAAAATAACAAGTAATAGTGTATTATATAAAATTGAAACGATATGAACATTAGCATGAGCATGGTTCATGCCAGGGCCGTCCCTATTAGTTTGGTGTCCTAATTAAGCACGCTAACATAATGTGGCCGGCCACCTATTGTAAGTATCAAATTCTTATATTATAGTTTTCTTATTACCAAATTTATTAGAATAACGTATATTTTACTATTGAAAATAAAATATTAAGGATGAGCCACTCTAACAAGGGAATAATAAAAACATTTTTTTGCTAACTCATAAAAATAGTAAAAACATTGTTTACACTTAATTAGTAGTGTTTTATAGTAATGGCAGTAAAATGGTACGAAGCTACAAAAATCATCAAAGTATTACAATAAAACAATATTAACAATCTTGTTATAAATAAATAAAAAATATAAAACAATAATTATTAAGAAGGAAAAATATATAAGGAAAACATATAGCTTTTT
>JABAYD010006394.1:0-15923 GCA_014822095.1 Diplotaxis tenuifolia | reverse complement strand
GCTGTCTCCTTGTGATCTTACCCAGGATCGGGGACATGACAGAATTCACTTTACTCCCCTTCATGGTAGCCATGTTCTTTGTCATCTCCTTGTCCACCTACCCACTAACCATACCCCTGTGTTTGGATGCCTTATTCCTCCTTGCACTGAACCACCTTGTCATCATACTTTGGATGAAAATAACTAACTCCATAATAATTGACGTTCTCCCGTCCATGAGACCATGGTTGTTCTGTTCTGCCATGTTACTAGTCATGAAGTTATAGCGGTATCCAAGGAAGTTTTCCTTTGTCCAGTGAGCAACACCAATCCTACCAAGATACACTCCACACTCACTTCTCTGAGCCCTTACTTTATTATACAGATATTTGTACTCTCGTTGACGGTAATCCCTTGCAGTTGATGTTACCATTTTAGCCAAGGTTTTGCTAGAGTAATGAGAGTTGACGTTTCTTGCACCCGTTTCACAGCCGTTGCAATGCATGCTGCACGGTCAGATATGATCAAGAACCAAGTTCACGCTTCTTCATCTTTACTATCCACTAATAGACGCCCCAAAGCCAAGAAACAGATAAATAAACCGCTCATCACCATCATCATCTACCTCTGTTTCAAAATCAGCTATTCTCCAGGGATTTGCAAGTTTTAGCATGTGCAAATACTCATGCAATTTCAAATAAGAACCTTCTTTAGAACCATGAATATCTAATACAACCTTCTCTTTTTCCATATAGAATTTCATGTAAGATGCACTCACATGAAGATCCTCTAGCACAAGCTTCTACGGTTCTCTCAGAACTGGCCCTTTACCAGGATCACCAAACTTCGATCTGTAAATTGCTTCAATCAACCATGATGTTGATTTTATCTGATAACCCTGCCTAAACTTTATTGGACAGGTGTGATCTAATTATGCTTTCCTGATCTCGTAATAGCCAATTCCCCTTATTTCATGGGTTGTCACTCGCCAATCACATTTTGTATCAGGGCACTCGACAACAAATGAATCAACCTTGGTCCTACTTTGTTTTAAAAGAAACTGATTCCTTATGGTGTATATAATACGAGAGACATTTGGCAGCCAGATTTGTTACCAAACACCTTCCCAACATAGATCCTTCCATCATCTTCCTCCATGTCCATGTCTGGTATCTCTTCTGTAGCATAGCTTGTATCATAAAAAAGTGGTGGAATATCGAACTCCTCATCATCTACCTCATCCAGCTTTCTTGCTAGAACATGTTGCCTCTTCTCCACACTAGGGTTACTTTCTCCCCCCCCCCCCCGCTCCCATCCACGGATTATAGCTGCTATTTCCTATCCATGGGTGATTGTCCACGAATTATAGCACCACCCATTGTTGGGGTCAAAATCGGTCACAACGAAATCAATGGCTAAAAGTCCCGGAAAAAGCATACAAGAAAACTGTAGACTTTCGAAAGTGATACGAGGTTACGGATGTTGGAGTAAAACTCGGTTATGGCGGAATCAACGATCAAAAATCTCCGCAAATTTCAAAATAGGTTTATAAAAGTTACGAGGACTAATCAGAAAGAATTCTAAAAACATTCCGAACACACAAACTCCGTAAACCTAGCAATCGCAAAAACAACATCAAGGACATCTGATTCACCAACTTAAGAAGATTGGCCGCGACGTCCAACTCGTCGGGCTAGCAAGACGGTCGTAGCCATCCAGCTCGCCCACCGGCGAGCTGGCCAAGCCAAACCAGCTCGCCCGCCGGCGAGCTGGAACAAGACGTCCAGCTCGCTGTTTGGCTAGCAGGCCAAGCCAAACAAGCTTGATCGCCGACCGGCGAGCTGCCCAAGCCAAACCAGCTCGCCCGCCAGCGATCTGGCCAAGCCAAACCAGCTCGCCCACCGGCAAGCTGTCCAAGCCAAACCAGCTCACCCGCCGGCGAGCTGGCCAAGCCAAACCAGCTCGCCCTCCGGCGAGCTGGCCAAGCCAAACCAGCTCGCCCGCCGGCGAGCTGGCAAAGCCAAACCAGCTCGCCCACCGGCGCGCAGGCAAAGCCAAACTAGCTCGCCCGCCGGCGAGCTGGAACAACCAAGCCAAACCAGCTCGCTCGCCTGCAAGGTGGAACAAGACGTCCAGCTCTCCGGCCGGCGAGCTGGCCAAGCTAAACTAGCTCGCCCGCCGAGCAAACTTGAACAAGACGTCCAGCTTTCCAAGCCGGCGTTCTGGCAAGCTCAACCCGCTCGCCGTCTTAGCGATATGACCTTACTGTCCGGTTCGATACCGTCTGAACCGAACCTCACCATCCGCATTGCTGGGACACAAGTCATATGCCGGCCGGCGAGCTGGCCAAGCTTAACCCACTTGCTGTCTTGGCGACCTGACCGTACCGTCCAGCTTGTCGAGCCGGCGAGCTGGCCAAGTCGTCCGGTCCGATACCGGCTGAGCAAAACCTCACCATCCGCATTGCCCGGACACAATGCATATGCCCCTCGACTCGATCATACTCTGAACCGTGATCGGAATGCCCCTCGTTTCGTCTCGATCCGTATTATCATTAGATTTTACAATAAAATCGCTAAACACTTGTTTTCTCGTAAAGACTCGAGTAAATCGTATAAAACGGCAACGGTTAAACAAAACACCGAAGGTTACCAAACTTTTCGATTGACTCGAGATGTTCTATAAAACGGCATCGTATCATGGAACAATCCCATTTAAAATCGTAAAACGGCTAAGACACAAAACGGCCCGAAAGGTCCTAAAACGCGATGAAATGTCCACTGACGACTTTAGACGAAATCCAGCCCAAAGATGTGGTGACGATTTATCCATTGTTTGCAGAAGAAGATAAATGTCAAGTTTGGATATAAATAAAAGTTTTCCAAGGATAAAAATGAAGATCGAGATAAATGGAAGATTTCCGATAGACACATATCAAGGCGAAAAAGGAAAGACTAAACTGCCCAGAGGAGGAGTATATAATGGGAAGGTCGAAGTCAAAAAGAATATAACTTTTACAACTTTTCTAGACTTAGAACTCTCTGCACTTAGGCTTTATTCTCGACAAGTTCGGTTTCTATGACTAACACTCAATTACTAGACGAACTCACCCAGGAAGTTTGTTCTCTTGTCTAACTCTACCAATTGAACCACGTTCGGTATGATCCTCCAAACGGTTAAGTAGGCAGCCTTTTATAAGGTTCAATCTGAAATCAATCAAAACCCTTTTCCGTATCTTTTTCTTCTTTGTCATTGAGCTGCGAATCGACTAGGTTTAAGGTTTTCCGTTGCTAAAACTAGATAACTAGCTGACAGCTCTTGCCGCCAAAGCTTTGTAATCTCTTGTAATAATCGTAACGCTCTTATGCGGATTCGAAATAAGATCTACTTTCTTTATAAAATCGTTTTATCATGTTTTTCATATTTTCCGCATTTATTTGGTTACTTGTCGTTGGCTCTCACAGAGATAGAGGACCTCTTGAAAATTCGGATTTTCCTAAGTTTCCTTATTTACGAAAATCGACAGTGCGAATTTCTGTTCCCACACCCACTTCCACAACATGATCAAAGGCCTCGTTTGTGGTACAAGTGTATCGGTATGGACCAGTCTTATTGGTTATGTTTTCCACAATCTCATCTTCATCGTAAATAACATTCACAGCATTAGAGCCAGCATAATCATTGTTAAGAAGTGGACTCCAGAACTCTTTGTCATATCCCCGAGGTCTCACGTCTATCTCGTCAACCTCATCCACAACATCATTTCCACCCAAACCACAGTCGCTTAAAGCTTCTTCCTTTCCTAGCGAACTCCCATCCTTGATCTCTTCCTCAACTCTCTCAACCTCACGTACAAACTCCACATCCTCTAGATTCACAACCGGCGCTTTTGGAACTACTAACGACACAAAACCATGTCTTTAATGAGGTATCACAACATGCCTTGAACAAGAACAAACATTTAAAGTTGCCTTCGGTGCAAAAGAACAATGAGTTAAAAAAAAACCATCCCTGAATCATCAACGTACTCGTCGTTATCTTTGCTCCTCCTCTCAAATCGTACAAACAGATTCATAGTTCCTTTCACTACCAAGTGCAGCAGAAAGTACCTTATACCTCCATCACCTGTTAGTAGTATCGGTGGTGTTCTTATCCCTGTCGCAAGCTCTAAACTTGACTGAGGCCAGTAACTTAATGCAGCAACAAACAAATCTTCCTCTACAACAAGCTCACGAAAGACGTTGCCTTGAAGTTCAACCCATCTAAAGTCTGTCACGCACACTACCGCACGTTGCCATGCACTGGACCTCCATTGCAGTCAACTGCAACACACGGAAAACACACAGTCAAATTAGTTTTTATATCTATTGATGTGGGAACCGGAATTCGCTATGTCAATCTTCCGTAAAATAAGGAAACTTAAGAAAACCCTAATGCTCTAGAAGGTCCACAATCACTGCGGAAACACCCTAAAAATGAAAAGAGGTAAACATAATATTAATGACGATATTGCGCAAAGGCTATTATTAATATAAAGATCAATCAAAAGATTGAAAGATGTTACAACAGAGAGAGTTGAGAAGCTTGGACGACCAAAACGTTCTAAGTATTCGACTTGCTAGTCTAGCCCACCTAAGTCATAAATTCGTCTAAGTCAACAGCAGTTTTTCTAGGTCTAAAAGTTCATCTCCCTCTTGGCTTCGACCAGGTGCTTATATAGTCCTTCTTTAGGCGGTTTAGTCTTTCCTTTTCCGCTCCGATTTGTGTCTATCGGAAATCTCCCATTTATCTTGATCTTCATATTCATCCTTGGAAAACTTATATTTATCTTCAAACTTGACATTTATCTTCTCCTGCATACAATAAACAGACCGTCATTATATCCTCGGGCCAGATTTTGTCTAAAAGTCGTAAGTGGGCCTTTATAGCGTTTTAGGACCTTTCAGGCCGTTCTGCGTCCAGGCCGTTTTGCAATCTTAGACGGGATCGTTCCAGGATACAATGTTGTTTTTATAGAACTTCTTGAGTTAAACGTATAGTTTGATAACCTTTTGTGTTTCGTATAAATGTTACCATTTCATATGATTTCTTAAGTTTTTATGAGAAACAAGTCTTAGCGGTTTTCATCGTAAAGTTCTGACGATAATACGGATCAAGACGACACGATATATTCTGATCGTTGTTCAGAGTATGATCGAGTCGAGGGACATATGCCTCATTTCCGGGCAATGCGGATGATGTGGTTCGGCTCGGCCAGTATCGGACCAGACGGCTTGGCCAGCTCGCCGGTCGGTGAGCTGAACATTTTGTGCCAGCTCGCCGGTCGACGAGTTGAACGTTTTGTTCCAGCTCGCCGGCCGGCGAGCTGGTTGAGCTTGGCCAGCTTGGCCAGTTTGCCATCTTGCGAGCTAGATGAGCTAGGCCAGCGAGCTGGTTGAGCTTGGCCAGCTAGCCGGTCGGCGAGCTGAACGTTTTGTCCAGCTCGCCGGCCGGTGAGCTGGACGTCTTTTTCCAGCTTCGGTGGTTTCCTTTTTTTCCCGGTCGGGGATCCTTTTGGAAAATGTAAGGTGAAGTAATCCTAGACGTCGATTTCGAGATTACCATTTTAGACCCAACAGTTAGCCCTCCAGCTCGCAAGTTCAAGAATGATTTTTGCGGGCGAGTAAAGTTGTTAATCGGAATCTACTGCTCTGAAAAAGGAAACTGATTATTTTATTGCGGAAAATAATCCTTGTTTCTCGATAAGTATTGGATCATCACTTCTCATTTTCTTCACATATTCTCAACTTCTCAAACTCCTCTCTAGAAAATTGCCTTGTTAAGATGGCTTCCTCCAATGAAGGTCAGCAAAACCGTGATGTCCCGGTCAATGACAATCCCGAAGCAGGTCTACCGGATTCTTCCACGGCCATTCCTGTCTGTATTGCGGAGTTCCTTTCGTTCCAGCGTGAAATGGATTGTTGTGATGCTGAGGAGGAATCGAGCCCCGTTCATGCCACTCCAACGGATATGCATGTTTCTTCCGAGGCGCCTGACGATGTCCTTGACAAGTTTGAAAGTTTTGCTACAGAGCCTGCGGCGAACACCATTGTCGAGCCGAGCTCTCCGGCCGTCCCTACTCCTACTAAAGTTGAACCGGCTGTGGTCTCAATGCCTCCGCCTCCGGCCAAGAGAGGGATCGTTTTGGGGCTGCCGACGCTTAGTGCAACACCGGCTCCTTCGGTCAGAGGTCGAAAAAGATCCTGTGTGAACCCTGATACCTCTAAGAAGAGGAGGTGTGTGAAAGGTTCTGAGGCTGGTCCCTCGTCGAACAAGACTCTGAGCTTGGGCTTGATGTCGCAGCATCGAGCCAAAGTGTAAACTTGCGAGTACACCTTTATATTTTATTATCATTTTTTTTGCTCGATGTCTGATCATCTGTATTATTGCTCAGTTTGTTTCGTTAATCGATGGGGTGATTAACGAATGTGGGTCCGAGGTCGAGCGTTTGGCGAGGGAGATAGCTGAGTCACAAGAAAGGTCCGTTCAGCTCGAAGAGAAGTTGAAGGTGAACAAAGATGCTCATTTCGTGGAAGTGTCTCAGTTTGAGATCCGGATTAACAACTTGGAGCGGGATCTTGGAAAGACTGCGAGCTCTTTGCTTAAGGCGAAAGATGCGCGGAAGGCTAAATCTTCGGAACTGCGCAGAGTCCAACGCAAGGTCAAAAGCTTTGAAGGATTGACGGCTCGTGAGATTAAGGGTGTCAAGGAAGGCGTTCATGCCGAGTTCGAGGCCCGTAATACAAGGATCGCCGACTCTCTTGACAAGTTGTTGGCTATCCACGATAGGGATGTTGCTTTGGCAGCCCTCAATGGTGGGACGAGCGAGGTCTATCTCTTTTTGGGCGAGGTGCCTCCATCTCCGCAGTCAAAGGATGCTAGGCTTCTTGCTCGCAAGGTGGAGTTATTGGGAACGAAAGGCGATTTCGGTTTGGTTCTCGCTGGCCTGAAATCCGAGTGCACCCCCCAGCCAAGCATGGACGAGGGAAAGCCTCAAGGAGTTGAAGAAGGTGGTGATGGTTTGGTTGCGAGTTCCGATGAAGTGATGGTTGAGGATGAGACTTCGTGTGCAGAGGATTTTTGAAGTTGTAGTCTCATGTGAGACTTTTTATATTTACTTTTTGTGCTCTTTTTTTTAGCCAAGTGTGGCCGTGTTTTTATCTTGGGACTGGTCGTTTTGGCTTTGAATCCCTATTTCTTCGGAAACTTTTATGAATGAATAAATCGGTTTGTGTTTCTTGAAAAGAATGTTGTTGTTTGTACAAACGTGGAGGGAGGTGTGCGAGTTGTCGTATCGCATCCCAACTCTTTTGTTGATCGCCTTATTCGTTTGCTCTTTCTACGACATTTAGGAATCAAGTGAGTGCTCAGATGTAGACGAAGAGACATGCCTTTAGGATCTCAATTCATCCCTTGAGACGTTAGAGACCAGTGTGCTGGGTTTAGAGTAAGACCTAGGTTTACTTTCATTTTTATGACTAATCGGCGTTCGTTTTGCCTATTGCGATTTTAACCTGATTTCGTACCGATTTAAATCCCGCGATAGGTTCTTGGCTTATACGACTTTTCTGGTCCGAATCGAGCATCCCCGAAGGTGCTGACCAAAATTTGGATTTCTTTATAGCGTTATTACCCTTGTGTCGGGTGTACGAGAGCTATATTTGTAAGATAACTTGAGTTTGTTTAGAACTGTTGCGAGTTTGTTGTGATCCGCAACAAACTTAGGTCATAGATGTTACCGTTGCTTGGACCTTCGCAAAGGATTCGTATCTTAAGAAGTTTTGTATGTTTTATAGTAGCGGATGGACTATTTTTTATTTGAGAATGACGGTTTTCTGGATATTGGAGATGTCTCGCTGTATTCAGAATTTCATTTTTCTTTTTGTTAAGTTGTTGAAAATTGTCGAGTTTTGAAATTTCAGGAGTATACGAGTATATGTATACGTATCCACTCCCCCCCTTTTTTATTGGGGGGGGGGGGAACCTGGTCTCGTCGTGAGACGGGATGCCTACGTACCCTTTTACAGGATCAAGCCGTCTCGTAGTTCAGTTTTTGCGGAAAGTATTGCTTAGTGGTAATATTTCTTGAGGTGCATTGCGTTCCAAGATCGGGGAGTTTTGATGTCCTGCATGTTTGCGATCTCATACGCGCCTGGTAGGAATACCTTTATGACCTTGTATGGCCCTTCCCACTTTGCTCCCAGTTTCCCGGCGTTTCGTTCCGCGGTGTTTTGGAAGACTTTTTGTAAGACTAGTTCGCCTTCTTTAAATCTTCGGCCGCGTATGTTCGAGTTGTAGTACTTTGCGACCTCTTGTTGATATCACCCGTTGCTCGTCTTGGGGTCATGCGATGCGACCACAAAAATCCTTCGAGCTCCTCTGCCCATTTACCTTTTTTGGCATCAAGACGTTTTTTCAGGCCGTCGAGGATAGTTTTGTTAATGGTCTCGGCCTGTCCGTTGCCCTGAGATATCTTGGAGTTGATTTTGTGAATCGCATTTTCCATTTCTCGCAGAAGGCTTCGAATCTAGTCAAAATAAACTGAGACCCGTTATCCGTTACATTTTCGTAGGGTACTCCGTGCCTGCAAACGATGTTTTTCCATACGAAATTTTCGACTTGGGCATCTTTGATGCTTGCATAAGAATCTGCTTCGACCCGTTTGGAGATAAAGTCGGTCAAGACTAGTAAGAAACATTTTTTCTTTGATGCGTGACGATATGGACGAGAGAACTTCCGCCGGTCAATGGATAGTTGGGGCGTGCCTCCGGAACTTTTCGCATTTTTTTTGCAAAATCCTCGTAGTCCTTGACCATTGTCGGCCATAAGTATCTGTGAAGCTTGATTTTTATCGCGAGGGATCTCTCGCTGGAATGATTTCCACATGATCCGGAATATACTTCTTCTATTATTCGATGTGCATTTTCTCCTTGTACGCATGTCATGAGTGGCCCGGAGAATCTCCATTTGTAGAGCTCTCCGTCAACAAGAACATATCGTGCGGCCTGGGTCTTTATTTTTTGGGCCGCCCATTTTTCCGACGGGAGTTCCCCGTTGGCGATATAAGCAAGGATTGTTTCCATCCACTGACGGCTGAACCCGTAACTGGACTGGTCCGTGTCCGCGGGAGGCTGATCGTCAGTTTTGTTGACGTCGTCCTTTAGTGCGTTGATCAGGTTTACGACTATAGGCGGTCTGATACTAGGATGTTCGATGAACTCCACGGGAATTACCCTGCTCAAACCGGGGTCCGAACTGGATGCTAAGCTGGCCAACGCGTCTGCTAGAGCATTTTCAGACTGAGGAATTCGAGTGAGGGCAAATTGATCGAATTTTCGAGCTAGGTCCTGCACCAGGGTCAGATATGCCTCCATTCTCTCGTCCCTCACTTTGTATTCTCCGCTGAACTAGCTGGCCACTAGCTGAGAGTCGCAGTAGGCATGAAGGTTGCATATCTTTAGACCGCGAGCCAGTCGTAACCCTGCGATTAAGGCCTCGTATTCGTCTTCATTGTTTGAGGCGTGGAAAACAAATCGGAACGACTGTTCCAACACCTCTCCTGTTGGGGCCGCGAGTCGGATAATGATTCCAGAGCCTTGTTTAGACGAAGATCCGTCAACGTATAGGGTCCAGGTCGAGTTTGGCTCCTGGTTGGGCATGCCTCCCGTCGAGAGTTCTACTAAAAAGTCTGCGAGTACTTGTGATTTTGCACAATTCTTTGCCCGGTATTCGATGTCGTATTCGCTCAGCTCGATCTCCCATTTTGCCAATCTTCCGGACTGGCTGGGGCTGTGCAAGATCGTGCGGAGCGGGAATGACGTGGGCACTATGATCGTGTGGGATTGGAAATACGACCTTAGTTTTCTTGCCGACATTACCACCGTGAGTGCAAATTTTTCCATCATCGGATAACGTGTTTCCACATCCAACAGAATTTTGCTTACGTAAAAGATTGGCTTTTGCTCGCCACGTTCTTCTCAGATGAGGACGCCGCTTACGGCTGTTACTGATACTGCAATATACAGGAATAACGGTTCCCCTTTTATGGGTTTCACGAGTACTGATGGTGTGGCTAGGCAATGATTTAGCTGTTGGAAAGCCTTCTCACATTCCTCGGACCACTCGAACTTCTTGTTCCCCTTCAAAGTATCATAGAAAGGGAGTCTTTGTACTTCGCGCTGCGACCCTCCCGGTAAGTCTTTGTACTTCGCGCTTCGTTCTAGTGTCGTGATTTGTTTTGGATTGGCCTCAATCCCTCGGTAGGTGACGAGGTATCCCAAGAATTCTCCGGATGCGACGGGAAACTGGCACTTGGCGGGATTAAACTTCATGTTGTGCAAATTGAGCCTTTCAAAACATTCTTGGAGATGTGTGACATGATCTTGCTCTTCGAATGATTTCACGAGCATATCATCGATACACTTCCATTGTTTTTCCGAGTTGTCCGGAGAAACATGCGATTGACGACTCGTTGATAGGTCGCGCTGCCATTCTTAAGGCTGAATGGCATTACTTTATAGCAGTAAGTGTGCGATGGGCTATGAATGCGGTTTTCTCTCTATCATCGGAGTTCATCATGATCTGATTGTACCCGAAAAAAGCGTCCGAAGATAAGAGTTTTTTCCCTGCTGTTGCCTCGACCAAGCAGTCGATAAGTGGCAGTGAGTAGCTATCTTTAGGACATGTTTTATTAAGGTTGGTGAAATTGACGAAGACTCGCCACTCCCCGTTTTTTTTTTCTTGACGATGACTGGGTTAGCGTGCCAGTCAGGATACCTGACTTCCGTTATGGACCCGACCTTGAGGAGTCTGTCGACATCGTTGTTGACTGCCTCATCGCGTTCTGGCCCCAGTTTTCGTCGTTTTTGTTAGACGGGTTTGGACGTCGGATCAACATTGACTTCGTGGCAGGTGATGCCGATGTCAATTCCTGGCATGTCTTCCGTGGTTCATGCGAATGTGTTAGAGTTCCTTTTTAGGCAAGTCAAGAGCTCGGTCATTAAAGTCTCGTTTAGGTTCGCACCAATTTAGACGCAGCAATCTGGGAACGTTTCATCAATACATACTGAGATGACGGGTTTGCAGGTAGGCTCGTGCTTTCCTTCCCATACCTCGGCTGCCCATGTTTGCCAAAAGATTTCGGTCTTATCTTGTTCTTGGGCGTTTTCGTCAGCGGACGGTTTCTTTTTCTTTTTGGATGAGGCATTCGCCGACGGACCTTTTCGTTTTAAATCCGCGGCATAGCAGACCTGCGAGATTTTCCGATTTCCTCAAATGGTCTCGATTTTTCTCGGGGTTTGGAACTTGAGACACATGTGGTACGTCGATGGTCCCGCCTGCATCGAATTTAGCCACGGGTTCCTATGATCGCGTTGTAGGACGTAGACCGATCGACGACTAGGAATTCGATGATTTTCATCACGCTCCCGGCTTGAACAGTTAGGTTAACTGTACCGAGAGTCATGGTGGCTTCTCCCGAGAGTCATACTAGCGGGCTTGAGTTTTTCGCGATTTCGGATAGATTGATTTCCATTATCGCAAGGGTATTTGAATATAATATCAGCCGAGCTTCCGGTGTCGACTAATATCCTTGCAACATCCATATTCTAGATTGTCAACTCGATGACAAGGAGGTCATTGAGAGGTTTAATTGATTTGATCGTTGCTCTATCCTTGAAAGATATGCCATCGCCGTTTAAGTTAGGCATATCGTCTCTCGTTTGTTCAGTGGTTATTGTGTTAGAGAATCCGACCCCCCTCCTTTTAGCGCCAAACTGTGGGAACCGAAATTCGCATTGTCAATCTTTCGTAAATTAAGGAAACTTAGAAAATACGTAATTCTCCAGAAGGTCTTGGATCTCTGCGGAAACACACAAAAAACGAAAAGAGATAAACATAATATGAATGAAGATATTGTGCAAAGGCTATTATTGATATAAAGATGAATCAAAAGATTGAAAGTTGTTACAACAGAGAGAATTGAGAAGCTTGGACGACCAAGACGTTCTAAGTATCCGACTTGCTAGTCTAGCCACCTAAGTTCTAAATTCGTCTAAGCTAATGTTGGGGTCAAAAACGGTCACGCGGAATCAACGACCAAAACTCTCTGCAAAATCCAAAGTAGGAGCGGAGACGAATCAGAGAAAAGTCTAGAGACTTTCCGAACATATAAACTCTGCAAACCTAACAATCGCAACTACGAAAATCTTCGGAGAAGCGCCGAAGAAACAGACCGGTCCAACTCACCGAACCGGCCAAAACAAACCGGCCGAGACGACCCAACCCGACCCGACCCGCTCGCTGGACTGGCCGAAAAGAACCGGCCCGACCAGCTCGCTGACAGGCGGCTGGAACACAGGTCCAGCTCGCCGATCGGCGAGCTGGCCAAACCATCTGTTCCAACACCGGCTTAGTCAATTGTCCGCCCTGACACGATGCCAACGGCTCTCAACTCAATCATACTCCGAACCGCGATCGGAAGATCTCCCGATCTGTATTAACATTGGAATTTTATGATAACAACGGCTAAGACTTTCCTTCTCGAAAGGACTCGAGAAAGTCGTATAAGACGGTAATGGTCGAACAAAACACCAAAGGTTATCAAACTATACGACCGGCTCAAGAAGTATTCAAGGATGACATCGTGTTACGGAACGATCTCGTCTAAACTCGTAAAAACGGTTAAAGTCGCAAAACGGCCCGAGAGGTCCTAAATCACTCTTTTTGGAATGTAACAGAAAAATAAATCCTTTGTTGATGTGTGGGTATGCTTGAAATTCACTATTCATAATTTCAGTTTTCATCCATTTCTTCTAACATTCCATTTTTTGCTATTCCAAAATTTATCATTCCTTTAGTTATAATATTCCTTTTAGGAAAACCCAGTTACACCTGGTCCATATTGATAATACTAAAAATATGAAACTAAGCTTGAATAAAAACCTTAACTTTTAAAAAAATGACTTTATTCCATCAACACAAAAGGTGTTAAGCACAATATTCAACATCCCCTAAGCTATATTTGCGAAGTGATTTTTGGAGAAAAATATGACATGGTACAGCCTCACCAACCAAAAAGATGACATGGCACATTCAAAAATATAATATGGCACATTAAAAAAATATAACATGGCATCATATTAATTCGGTTTGTAAAATTTCCTTAAAAAATTAAGCTTTTTTGCATGGATTTTAAATATGGTATTAAAAATAACTTATCTATCATCATTAATCATCATTAATATCAATTTTCCATATAAATATTTATTCACGGTAAACTATTAAATATTTTAATATTAGACATATTATGCTATTTATATGTTAATTTTACTTTATCATTGATTTTTGTATATATGTATATTTCTTATTAATAGATAAACACAAAAGGATTTGTACAAAAACCATAATAAAAAACAAAAGGCAACAAAAATATATGGAAAATATATGATAATGTATGATTCTCACATAATTTAGACCAATTATGCTATATATATGTTAATTTTTATTTTCACTCAATTGTGTATATATATGTATATTTCTCATTAATAAATAAAAACAAATAAATTCCAAAAAAGGATAAACACAAAAGGAAATAAAATATGCGAGAATATATGATTCTAACTTTACATTTACCTATTATGCTATATATATATGTATATGATACACAGCTTCATAATTGACTAAGCATATTAAAGTTGCTCAAGTGAAGGTTTTGGTACTCTAGAAGACCTACAAGAGTTCCGGAAACACTCATGAGATGGTTTTGGTTGACGAAGAAGTTTGTTTTTAATCGTTATGTACATGATATATATTGTATTTGAATATTAAGAAATTTAAGTTATCGTTATTATTTTATGTGCTTATAGGGAACAAGGATTCATGCCCAAATTGAAGAAGATTTGATGATGCAAATATGATTGAACAATTTGCAGAACTATTTATAGTGATGGTAGTATTTTTTTTATGATTTAATTTATTATGCATTGATAACATTACTTAATCTGTCGGTTGTTTATTTTTGCAGTCACCTATTGTGAAGTTTTTGGATCACGAGTGGGAAGCAGCATAAGAATTTGCATGAACTTCATCATCCAGAAGCAGAGAAGAAACATCGAGTCCAATGTCAGATGAAGAACAAAGTTCTTCAACCAAAAAAACTGAAGATGATGCAAGTGAAAATTGAGAACCCAAAAACAAATAATTTTTTAAAGTTTGATAAGGATTTGGTTCTTATAGCCACATCGTTTTCTGATTAGCTTTATTGATTTGGTTTTTTAATAATTAGGATTACTTATGATGTGCATTTATTTATGATTCATTATCAGTTATTTTTAATATTAAGATTTTATAGTTCCAATAAAAATATGTGTTTGCTTTTGTTCACTTAAATTATTTATTACAAATTAAAATATGAAATATAAAAAATGTATAAAAACAAAATAAATATTAATTGGAGATATTTGAAGAGAGAACGAATTTTATGTCTACATTAAACATAAATAAACATAATAAACTCTTTAAAGAAGTACTGATTTCTTTGCCAAAAAATGCAGTAAAATATATGAAATTAAAATAAAATTAAATTTGTATACATCACAATTTATCTAAGAAATAAAATAGAAAAGTTTGTGGTTATTCTTTAAAAATACGAATTTAGGTTTACATTTAACATAAAAATAGGATAATATCAACAAATAAGAACCGATTTATTTGCCAAAAAAAAAGAGAATCAAATATATGACATTAAAATTACATTCATTTTGGTATATGTTACAAGTTATCCAACCAATAAAATATAAACGTTTGTGTATGTCATTAAAAAGAACACAAAACTTTACCTATAAAAACTTCATATAACAAAGCACTCAACATACGATTGGGAATTCAATACAATGAAGCGTTCAACCACATAACCAAACAACGAAAACACAATACCTGGACATCCATATCAAAAGCGTAAGTGATAATCTATATACTTTTCAAAAATATGAAATAAGTACAAACTTATATTACAGACTGAGCATGACAATTTTAATCATAGGTGGAAAACCAAACAACAACCTTCTCCAAACGAAGCAGATATGTTTTGAAAACGACACTAACTTCGTCTCTCTTCAATCATAAGAACTTTACTCTCTTAAAACCATCCACTTTATACATTAAATTCTATTTCCACACAAAATTTATATGTTATAACTATATTTTGAATTCCAAAGATATATCTATAAATATTAAGTAATACAATTAAAGATGCGTGCGGGAGGACCACCTAGTTGAACTCTAAATGATTAGACAATCAAGCTGCTGGACAACAGCTCCGGATCAGAAAACACTTCATTATTTGACTGGGATTATAATATCCAAGTAAAGAGCACGGACACATCCCATTCTCCTCCAATGTCGCATAAGTTGCAGACTACTAAGCATGGAATGGGAAATTAAAAGCCGGAAGAGACGTACCTTAGGATCTCCTAGTTGCAATCCATGCAAACAATCCGTTATGAGATGGAAGATGGCATGACTAAGGAGACGAGGGAACCTGCATCTAAAAGAAAAGGAAACAACCTTTGTAAGAAAGACGATCGACAAAACTTTGGACTGAAACCAAACCGCACCTTCACAGTGGCGAATCCAGCCTCGATTACCAAAGAAGGCGAAGATACCCCCCCCTTTTCACACCGGCAAAGGTCTGACCTGTGCAGATCCAAGTTTGAATCACTCATTAGTTAATTCATTTCTGTTAATTGTTGGCCCCTAAATTTATCTTTTAAAGGTCCCAAGCCATGCTAAATTTGAGTTTAGCTTGACTAGAGAAACAAACACACTCTCTGTGCATAAAACACAAGGTGGCTAGTGAAACAAACTCGAATGTGACTGAACATAAAACAGATACAAAGAATTCAAGG
>JABAYD010006387.1:0-22448 GCA_014822095.1 Diplotaxis tenuifolia | reverse complement strand
GTAAATTAGTTTTGAGCAGTATTTTAAATTGTAAATAAATTATGTATTAGTTATTTTAGGAAATGACAACATAATAGTGGATATAATATTTTACATTTAATTATATAAAGTTTGGTTCTTCAAAGTTAATAATTAATACAATTGTGACATATGACAATTATGTATTTTAGATTGTGAGATGTGTTAAATTATTTCATAAGTAGAAAGATATATACTAAGATAATAATAAAAAGTAAAGAATAAAAAAAAGTAAGAAAATAAATGCATATACTAAGATAACAAAATTGATTTTTTTTTTAAAAGTAATAAAAATTATTTAAGAGTAAAAAGTAATTTTATAAATTACTTAATAGTAAGCTTTTTTCTTAGAAAATTTTCTTATTTCAAATCGTAGAAAATTGTAAGATAAATATTTAATACTAATTTCCTTTTCTAAAATCCTAAAAAATATAATTGTAAAACATGATTTGATATTAATTTTCCTTTTAATTTTTTTCATGTGTTAAGATATCTCATTATTAATAAAAAAAAATTACTACATAGAGATTGTTTCTTTAAATTTGCTAATTAACATGATTGTGAGATGTGTTAAATAATCTCATAATGAAAAATATATATACTAAGATAATAACAGAATTTTTTTAAAATAATTATAAATATGATTTAATAGTAAATTACAATATTTAAAATCCTAAACAAAAAATAATTGCAAAATTTTATTTGATAGTAGTTATCCGTTTAATATTTTGAAATATATTAAATATCTCATGATTAAATATAGTTATACTAAGATAATAAAAGAAAATATAAAATAATTAAAATTATTTAATAGTAAAAATTAATTTTATAAATTATTCAGTAGTTAACGTTTTTTAGAACGTTTCCATATTTGATAGTAATTTTTAAATAAGGAAAACAATTGTAAAATAATTATTTAAGACTTTCTAAAATCCTCAAAAAAAATTGTAAACAATTATTTTATAGTAATTTTCCTTTTTAAATTTTTTTCCATGTGTTAAGACATCTCATTATTAATAAAATATATATAACAAGATGGTAATTTTTTTTAAACTAATAGTTATTTGTTTCAAATATTTTTCAAAGATTTGTAAAAATAATTTATTCAATACTTATTCTTGTTTTCTAAAATACTTTTACAAAAAATATTTGATAGTAATTATTGATAGTAGTTGGCCTTTTAAAAAATCCTAAGCATAAGCAAATTGTAAAAGAGTTATTAATAGTAGCTTTCCTTTCTTCAGATCCTAAAAAGGATTATTAGAATAATTATTTCAAATATTTTTTTCTGGAAAAACAAATTTTCTATTTAAATAGTTCTTTCAGTTTGAAAATCATAAAGCAAAAGAAGAACTACAATTATTTACATCTCTATATAGGATTAAGCTATCTCAAGAAAAAAAACAGGTGAAAATCGTCAACAAAAAAACCACATAATTGGGCTTAGCTGATTTTAATATATAAATTTTGATTTTTAATTATTTTAATTATTTTAATTAGTTCTCTTCATGTTGGAGAAACAATACTTACTTTTTCAAAAAAAAACAAATACTACGATTATGTTCTTTTATAAATCTAGCTAATATAATAGCAAAAATTGATCCAACAGCAGGAGATTCATTTTATTTGAGATTGTTGGTAAATATACTCAAAGGTCCGATCGATCAGCGTTGATGATATGAAAACAGTTGACAATGTCAAACACAAGACATTCAAAGGAGCATGTTATGCAAGAGGATTATTCAATGGTGATTTAGAATGGAAAGAAGCTATGGATGAAGCAGCACAATATTCATATCCTTTCCAGCTTCGCCATTTTTTTGTAACATTGTTACTTTACTTCAAATTAAGTAGTCCTCTTATTCTATGGGAGCAGTGTTGGCGTCACTTAGCTGAAGACATACCTAAACAAAGGCAGACATTCAACTTCGATCATTGACGAAGAACTATAAAATTATACACTTTTTTTTATATCAAACAAAGAGACTCATATTGACTCTGCGAACCAAGCCGGTAGCTCTGTATCCATGTGAACAACGAAAGACGATTGACTTCTGGCACGTCGTGCTAGACCATCCGCATGTACGTTCAGTGTTCTTGGTACATAGATGATTGTCGAGCTAGTGAAACTCTCATGAAGCTTCCTGATATCTTGTATATAATTTGCAAAAGCTGGTCATTCTTCTGGATCTGAAACCATCTTTACCAATTGAGAACAATCAGTCGCAAATGTAACCTGATATTGCCGTAAGTTCCTCATACTCTTCATAGCCCAAATAAGCGCTTCTACCTCAGAGTGGAGGGGTGATAGACTGGCTCGAACATTTCGTGCTCCCATTAGTCCTACAAAGCCTTCTAGTGTACTATAGCAACCTTGGCCATCAAACTCAGCATTTTCCTTCCATGAACCGTCCAGAAAACACCATCGCCCCGGTATAACAGGTAAGGCCATAGGCGCCTCTTGCTGTATGTCCGTATGTGCCACTTTCACTTGAGTCTCCTTCCAAAGAATTGACTCTGACTCTGCCAATGTGAGGGTGTCCTTTGGGTCAATATCCAAATTACTAAAAAATTAGCTATTTCGGGCTTTCCAAATATACCACAATATCCATGCAAACTGATGATCCTCCGATCTTGGTGTAACCCGCCAGAACAGGTGGTCCATATTCGTACACGGAGAAGCCGTTGGGAACAAAAGCGGGTTGGAAGGGATATATGAGAGTGCCCAAACTTTTCGCGCTGGGGGACATTCAAAAAACACATGATTTATCGTTTCTTCTACAGCTCCACATCTGTCACAACATATATCCCCATTAATCCCTCTTGCCTGCAAGTTTTTCCTCACTGCAATGCAACCGGATAATAATTGCCATAAAAATTGTTTCATTTTGGGAGGACATCGTACTTTCCAGCAATGTGCTTTCAAAGCATCCACCGTGGGTCCTTCAATATCAGTAACTCTTACTTTATCCGGATACACCCTTTCCACCTGATATCCTGATTTGACCGTGTATCTCCCATTCTTAGTGAAATATCAGCCATCTCTGTCCTCCAAATGAGTCCTACTAAGCGGTATACTTTCTATAATTTTTGCGTCCCGGGGAGCAACTAGAGCTCGGATCGTCATATTCCAACTTCTCGTATCCGCATTGATGAGGGATTCCACTGTAAGTTCCGGAAAAAAAAGTTATGTTGATTTTTGTTTGCTGGTCTCGGGCGAGTGGTTGGGAGCCATAGATCATTCCATACAGAGATGGATGACCCAGATCCCACCCGTTTAATAAGTCATTTGCTAACCAGAGATCTAGCTGACATCATACTTCTCCAACCATAGGATGGAGAATATGATCTGATCGGCTCCAATGGCGACGCGTTTCTGAAATACCGACCTTTGAAAACATGAGAAAACAATGTATTTGGTTTCTCAGTGAGTCGCCATAATTGTTCACCTAACATGGCTGTATTAAAATCCTCGAGATCTTTAAATCCCAATCCTCCGTCTTCCTTATCCAGACATAATTTGTCCCAAGATTTCCAATGCATTCCCCTTGTACTTCCCCCAGGGTTCCACCAAAATTGTGCTACCGCGCTCGTTAGCTTCTTTGTAGTTGCCTTAGGTAGTCTGTAACAGGATATCACATGATTTGGTAAGGCCGTGACTACTGATTTAATAATCACCTCTTTACCTCCCTTCGTAAAAAATCTAAATGTCCAATCATTGACCCTTTTATTCAACCGTTTCTGCACAAATCCAAAAACATGTACCTTCGATCCTCCCAAATTCTCTGATAATCCTAAATATGATCCCATACTTCCAATGTTCTGAATCCCTAAAATATCCCTTAGTTCATGTATGTTTTCTTCACCGACCTTATGTCCAAATTGGATCGAAGACTTCTCAAAATTGATCAATTGACCTGAAACCACCTCATACTCTTTAAGTATGGTGAGAATAGTTTGACATTCTTCCGGAAACGCCTTGAAAAAAGAAAAGGCTATCATCCGCAAACAGGAGATGTGAAATTGTCGGACATGCCCTAGCCACCTTCATCCCTGTTAATCTTTTCTGTCTCTCTGCTTTTTTGATATTTGAAATCAACGCCTCCGTACACATAATAAATAAATAAGGAGATAGGGGATCCCCTTGCCTTAAACCTCTATGCTTGATGAGAGAACCTCTAGGTTGACCATTTATCAACACCCGGTATTGAACTAACGATACACATGTCATCATCAGCCTAATCCAGTGGGAATCGAAGCCCATTTTGCGAAGTAGGGCTTGAATAAAATCCCACTCTACTCTATCATATGCCTTACTCATATCCTTTTTGATTGACATAAACTTTCCTTGACAAGCTTTATTTTCTCTCAAACCATGAAACATCTCCTGAGCAATTAAAATATTGTCTAAAATTAATCGTCCGGGGACAAACGCCGATTGGGTTTCTGAAATTAGCAGGGGTAAGCAACTTTTGAGCCGTTGACATAAGAGCTTGGAGATGATCTTATATCCAATGTTACATAGACTTATCGGTCTAAATTTTGGTTTGGGTATCATACAAATATGGGTTTCATTTAGACTAGCATCCAAATCTCCTGTGGCCAAAAAATTATTTACCAACTCCACCAAATCCGTTTTAATGACATGCCAAAAGTGTTGATGAAATAGAGCTGTCATCCCATCAGAACCAGGTGCTTTCTCTGGGTGCATCATCCTAACCTATTCCTCCGTCACCCTTCTCAACAAACTGTTGTTCATTTGAGGTGTGATATTTGATGGAATTTCCTCGAGAAAATCCTCAAACTCCGATGGGGCAGTAGAAAGTAAAGAGATTCTCAAAAAAAACCACTGCTACCCTTTCCACTCCATATTCGCCCGTTATCCAAATTCCGGCTTCATCATGTAGCCCCACTATTCTGTTTCGCACCCTTCTTTTTTTTGTTAAGGCATGATAAAACTTAGTATTGAGATCACCCGATGAATACCACATATTATGATTCTTTTGATACCAGTATTCCTCTTCATCCTTATACGTCTCCTGTAATTTTTTAGACTCTTCTAAAATATCCTCTTTTGATAAAATTATACACTTACAGAACTAAAGATGACTCTTGCGCAAAATGATAAATCACTGGCCGATTTTGAAGACATGTCAAAAGTCAGACAATGAATTGTTTGAGAAAACGAATAACTAAATTTTAGAGATGAAATGAGTTACAATATGCTTGAACAAGAAGAAGGGCATAACAAGTTAACAGAAACATTAAATGACAGCAAAAAAAAAGTATATGAAGTACTGACTTAATTAACTTCAACCAATATTAGTTTAAAATAATTAAAAGTGAAGTATTTATAAAAAAAAATAGAACGGTCATGATTAAAAAAAAGCGGCCATGATTATTGAAATAAAAATACTAATCCAAACTTATGCTAGAAAACATAATATTATTACTAAAATAAGTCTTATACCAATATATCTGAAATTTTTAAGAACTAATTATGTGAAAAAAGAAATCATTCTTTTATATTTTTTTGTGAAAATTAAATATCAAATGAAACATGTGCAACGTACGGATCATGTTAGAAATATGAAAAATACTTGAGTAATATATAAATGATTTAATTAAATCCATATACAGTTAATTTGTTTTAAATTAGACATAAGTAATATATGAATGACTTGGGTTCAATTTACTTATTGTCAATTGATTTTAAGTTGTAAATTTCTATAACTTAGCATGATATCAGAGCTACCGAACATATCTACTAAAAAGGTTTAAAATTGTTCCACACGCTTTTATAGTTCGGCTCAAAAATTGTTTGTGCTCTTGGATTCGATAATGTTAGTCTGAGATTAATGGCTAGAATGGTCATTATTTCAGAAGAAGGTATTAGGACTAATGGACTATATAAGGTAATACATGTGTTATAAACTCTTACATAGGAAATTTTGATGGAACATTCGTGATATATGAAGAATTTGAATCACTCTACATTGGAGGTCGATGAGAACTTAGCACTTACCAATGTGTGGTGATAAAACGAATATAAATCTATCATGTCACGAGTTTTAGTCTATAATAGCATGTTTTGATTATTTTTCACGTTTTCCTTTAAAGAGTGGCAAGTTATAAATTGACCATCATCTTTCTCATAGCTTCTGTGGGACTTTATTGCAAAAAATATTTATTTGCTGTCAACCACAAATTTATCATAATTTGCTTCTTTTTTTTTACATTTCTTCTCCCCCCCCCCTTCAAAATGATCAATATATGTTTCAAAACAAATATTTTAAATATATAATTTTATTCATATTCATTTTATTTTATAAAAAATAATGGTAAATTATAAACTTCACACAAATTAATTATGTTTATTAAATTTTGATTGGTTAAAAGTTGTGAAAAATAATTAATCACAAAACTAATATATTTGTTATAAAAAATAATATTTTTCAATATGCGTGAAATTTTCAAAACATATATAATTTTGAAATGGAAAAAGTGGAAATTTGTAGATGTAACGTACATATTCGTTTTCTAACATTCAAAACTCTAAAACAAGATTTGAAAATATAATATTGGTTTTTAAACGTGAGTTATTAATTATAATCGACCATCAGTTATTTAAGTTGAGCTAGCGCATGACTCAGTTTAAACAAAACATTATACACTCTCAATTTGGTCGAAGTGTTTTATAGCTCATTACTTAATCCAAAGAAAAGACTACAAATTCGTTGGTGTCAAACATCACACTTGGTTGAAGTGTTTTATAGCTCACTAATTGTTGATTTCTTTCTAAACTTTTGGTAATCAATGCTACTATCGTATTAAAAACGCCTGATCAATCAATATTCAAAGTAAAAGTGAGGAAAAAGAGCAACACACTAAAAAAGACTTTCAAATGTATTTCTGAAATAAAAGCAAGAAAGTGAGGAAGAATCTATATAGGTGGCTTACTATTTCAAGGAAGAGGATCTTCACGCCTAAGTTCCACGTGAGATTGTGCTTCTCGGTTGTATTCCACCTCGATTCTCAAACCTTATCTCATTTTTATGGGTATCGTTTTCTTTGTTACAAAGTAACGTGTACTTTCTTGACACCAAAAATAGTTATCTCAGAAAAAGTTTGATAGAAAACGGTTGAGAACGCATTTCAATATAATACACATAGCTAAACAAGAATAAGATTATCTCCATTCAGTATATATAACACACAACTGAACAAGAATAACATTATGTCCAAAACAAGATTACAACTATTATTAGAAGATCGAAAACTGATCAACTTTTTATTTTCGTGGTTTTCATAATGTTACCATGATCAATTTCTCGAACTCTGATAAAGTTTAATAAAATCTGCACTAATCACGATTGAAATGTCAAGTAAACCAATCACAAAACCGGTTCGTAAACCATTACTGTGTGTGCATGTACCTTTTTGACTAGTTAGGAAGCTCAGGTCTAATCCACTTTAGTGCAACGAAATATGAATATGGATTCTGAACATTTATTACTAGTTTTTGTATGGTCTTTAAATGAATCCTGGATGATCCGTGACCAGTTTCAAGCTACTGGATACGAGATTCAATTTGCTTTGCAGAAACTAAGTTATAAACACAACCAGTCGGTTTACACGGACGAGTCCCGATTAATCAAATGAGTAAACTACAGCTAAGTCAGCTAGTATGAACGAGAAAGCTAACCCACTGAATATTTAACTCGGTCGAGGCCCAATCCTGGCTCAGCATTTAGTGCTTGTGTATCTTTTTAAGATTTGAAAACTTACAATATGTTTCTTTTAATATTATTTACAGGAACGTAAGTACATTACGTGTCCTATTATTTTATGCAATAGTACATACGTGTTTAAGGGTGAATAGTTGGATTAAGTCGCTTGAAAGGTTCCCTAAAATTTGGAGCCCTTATCAACACCTGTCTCTGATTCTCCATTTATTATTTTTATTACAATAATTCTTCTAGTTTTTTTTTTCTTTCTAACTTGTCCGTCATCCCAATATGGGTCAGATCGACATATGTCCTTTTTCTCAGCCATTTTTATAGCTTTAAGTCAACAGCTTTAAATCCCACAATAGTCGTCATTTTAAATGTTGAACCAAAAAAAAAAAAAAGTCGTCATTTTAAATAGAATTAACATTATTATCTTTGAAAGTGTTGAATCATGTCAATAATTGCGGAGTTTTTTTAATCCCTGGTTAATTAAAAAGAGATAAAGTACAAAAACATATAAAGCTGCTGGATTATATTACGAAAAAAAAAATATTGAATACAATCGGAATCTTACTAATAAACAATTGAAAACAACATAGAAGAAAAATTATGCTATAGCACATACCTTTTAATGAAAAATTTTAAATAAGAGAAATTATGAATATGGTTACAATATTTGGAACAACGTATGTAAGTCTCTTGTCGTTAATATTACTTTTCAAAAGAAAACATTACTTTATTCTTACCGAGCTTACTATTATTAGGCAAAGTCATACTCCCTCCGTTCTTAAATATAAGATGTTTTAAATAAAACACATTTATTAAGAAATTTACTTTTTATCTAAAATATATTATTAAATTATAAATTAAAACTTATTTAACCAATTACAAAATAGAACTAATAAAATTGATTGGCTACACAGTTTTTGATAAAGTTAAAATTACCTAGAAATATGAAAACATCTTACATTTTGGAACATAAAAATTATTCTAAATATCTTATATTTAGGAACGGAGGGAGGAGGGAGTAATACACAACACACAAAATTTGAAATTACTAATAATGATACGAAAATAATACACAAACAATTAAAACGGCGGTCCCCACATGGCCCATACGTGTCAGCATCATCGGTTAGCACTCGTAATAAGCAGACAACACAAAGGGCACTTTTGTCTAAACGGAAATAAATCCCAATCTCTACCTGCCCTCTGTTGTTTCTTCCTCACCTCTCTCTCTCACATTAGCTTCCCTCACGTTCTCTCTGTTCTTTTCTTAATATTATTATTATTATCTCAGAGATCTCTCGCCGGGGAAACTATCCCGGCGATAACTGCCGGTGTTATCTTTTTGACAGAGAAAATAACACAGGAGGAGAAGAACTCTAAAGCTACTAAGATGGAGTCAGAGTTTCAGCAGCACCACTTCCTTCTCCACGATCACCAACAACACCAAAGACCACCAAGAACCTCCGGTTTAGTTAGGTACCAGTCAGCTCCGAGCTCCTACTTCTCTTCCTTCGGTGAATCCATAGAAGAGTTCTTGGATCGACCGACAAGTCCCGAGACGGAGAGGATCTTGTCTGGCTTCTTGCAAACCACCGACACAAGCAACAACGTCGATAGCTTCCTCCACCATACTTTCTCCGAGACGGAGAAGAAGCCTCCGGAGGTGAAAACAGAGGAGACGACGGAGATGGAGGTCGCCGTCGTCGGTGGTGGTGAAGTTGAGGTTTCAGTGAGTCAAGAACCTGTCGGGTATGCTTCGGTGGTGCAGAACTTAGGTCGGAACAAGAGACCAAGGGAGGTAAATGATCGGACTCCGGCGAATAATCTCGCTCGTCATAACAGCTCGCCCGCCGGATTATTCTCCTCCATAGATGTGGAAACAGGTCCGTGTAAAAAAACTTTCCTTTTTTAATATTTTAAAAGCTATTTCCTTATTAGGAAACTTTTGCTGGTAGTGGAAAGTATTCAAAGTTGAAATGTTTTTAAGAATCTAAAAACATATCTGGTGTTGTTGTTGTTGTCGGAATGACAGCATATGCAGCTGTAATGAAAAACATGGGAGGTTTTGGAGGAGGAGGAAGTAATGTGATGAATAATACTGAAGCTTCATCTCTTACTCCTAGAAACAAGCTTCCTCCTCCTTCCATGGGTACAATCCCTGAGATTGATGATGTCAAACCCGCTTTCTCATCGAGGTTGCCTCCTCGGACACTCTCTGGTGGGTTTAACCGTTCCTTTGGTAATGAAGGCGCTGCTTCCTCTAAGCTTATCGCAAGGACCCAATCTGGTGGTCTTGATCAGTACAAAACCAAGGTATGATGCTCATACTGAGTTATGTTCTGTTGTAGGCGATTTAGTAAAGATTTCAATAAATTATTTTTTTTTTTACTAATTTGGAGACAACTTTAAAAAAAAAAAATGGAGGCTAGAGGCAAATGTTTCATTTATGTTCTTGATTTGGTGTGATGAAATGGATTTAGCAGGATGAAGATTCGTCAGCTAGTAGACGTCCACCTTTGGCGCATCACATGAGTTTGCCTAAGTCTTTATCAGATATTGAACAGTTACTCTCAGATTCTATCCCTTGTAAGATCAGAGCCAAGCGTGGCTGCGCTACTCATCCTAGGAGCATTGCTGAGAGGGTAACATTCATTCCCTATAATATTATGCGCAATGACATTAGTTCCAAGGTCTTGTAAGATTATATTTAACATATGTTTCTAAAATGTTTGTGGAACAGGTGAGAAGAACAAAGATCAGTGAAAGAATGAGGAAGCTACAAGATCTTGTTCCAAACATGGACACGGTGAAGATAGATCTTCCTCTTCTCATTTTTCTCCTTTTCACATTTCTATATACTCGATATGTATTTATAATCTTTAATTGATATGCAGCAAACAAATACAGCAGATATGTTGGATCTTGCGGTTCAGTACATTAAGGACCTGCAAGAACAAGTCAAGGTAACTTTCTCATTGTATTTGCACACAACTTTTTTCTTGAATCTCTTGCTCTCTTCTCTCCAACAAAAACTGTACTTTTGGTCAGGGGCTGGAAGAGGCTCGGGCAAGATGTAGATGCTCTTGTGCATGAAACTAGAAGCCACGCGTGCGTGCCAGAGGAAGGATTTGTGCATAGAAGTATGGGTTCGGTCTTTGGTGAGAGTCGAACATAGCCAAGTAGAGAAGAGATCATGAACAGAGCTATAACTTTGGTGATTGATGGGGACAAAAGGGTTTTGTAAAGTTGGAACCTTTTTTTGGTTTGGTTGGGGGGAAAAGGAGAAGTAAAGTTCATGTTATGGTTCGAACTCCAAAGCTATTGTTATGTTTTCTTACACTGAAAAAGCAGAAGAGAAGCCATGTACTAGGATGAGAAGCTTCTTTTATTGTTAACTCAAGAATAATACTTCTGGGTAATTAATTTACCTTCTTTTGTTAGTAGAACAACATAGAACCCTCAACAAGCATCCTTATTGTCAAAGATTACATACAGACAAATTCATAAATCTTGCAGTAATAAACACATGATCAGGAACTTTTTCATAGTGTACACATTACAAAAGCAAATGCATAATGGTCGGAAGCACCAGTTTCACACTAGATTTTAAATGATCAATCTTGAGTTTCTTAAGAAATATCTATAAGTGGTCTTGTTGTGTTTTTAGACCCTCTAAGTTTTGGTGGAAGAAATGCTTTTTCGACATGTTTGTATTAGCAAAGGCTGTTTTCGAAGCTATAAAAGAAAATACAAATTCTAAGACACAAATTTATCTTGATTAATCGAAAAATATATGTACAAATTTGCTAAGCATCATTGTCGTTTCAGAATAGGTGGTGCAAACATGTGAATTCGTAGCAAAACTAAAATATTTATATCATTATATGCTTTAGGATATAGTTATATAATAGTTGTTGCGTTTTTTAATCGGCCGTACCAAGCATATACATCACACTCCAAAAATCTTGTCCAAAAGATGGGTAAAATGCTGCCTGCATTATAGTTGGGGACCATTTTCTTGTTTGTTTTTTCCTTTGCTCTTTTGGGGAGAGTCATGTCATGTGAAGGTGCACTAAGTTGTATGGGTGACACGTGCCGATATATCATAATTGGTTTTGTTCTAGAGGATACAAGTGTTAGTCATCAGCTAAATCTCTATAAAGGTTCGTTAGGTAAAAAGGTATTGCTCAATGATTACTATAGCGATTATGCGCATATTAATGTGTTGTTCTAAAATGTTCTCAGACAAACTTATCATACTCACGTACCCTTTACGAATCGTTATTGCTTTTAATTATTCGGATGAATCGATTTGATTCTGTTGAATAGATAGCTTATCTAATGATGGAATTGGAGCTTTAGGCCTCGACAGCAGATAATAAAGCGTTAATAGAGGCCCGGTCCGTGCATAAGCAAAGGAACCAGCCGTTTAAGGCATCCCGATTTTATACAAAATTTTTAGATGTATATGGGGCGCTATAAAGAAAATTAATGAAGGACCAGGGCATACATTTGTGTGTTTAGAGTAGGGCATTACAAGTTTTTTTAAAAAAGTTGGACTGTCCCTGAATGTTGTATAAGCAGTATGATGTATAAACTGTATGCTTTCATTAAAGTTTGTAATAAAGTAATTGGTAGAAAAGTATTAGCATACAATTTTAAAATTATCATAAAAGTTAGTATATAATATATATAATATAATATATTAATAATCTATTTGTTATTACAAATAAAAAATATTCATTTTCTAAATTATATTATATTTTTATGTGAAATATTATTATTTACAAAAATGTAAAATTTATGTTAAAATATTAAATTATATTTTGCTATAAATTAATTTTTAATATTACAAAATAAAATTTAAAATAAATAAATTATATAATTTATAGATAAATTATCATTATTTATTTATTGGTAGAGTAGTAAATAATTCATATATAAAATTATCATAAAAATTAATATATGATATATAATTTATTTATTAGTATCTAAATAATATACATGTTTCATGCATAAATACATAAATATTATGTTATGTTTATTATTAAAAATAATGAATGACATGTGTAATTATATAAATTATATTATATTTTAAATGTGAGATATTATTCTTTTAAAAACATGAAAATATTTGATCATAGTTTTATTTTAAAAAATATAAATTTAGATTTTTTTTAATTATAAAAATATTTTTTTCTATTTATTCTAAATGTAAATGCTCTTCCAAAAACTCCATATGATATCATTGAACCTAGAGCATTTAAAAAGCATTAGCATTTAGTTAATACTTTTCTAAATGCTTCTTATGTAAAGATTGATCGGATAATAGAGACCATAATGTTTATGCTAATGTTATGTCAATCAAACCCTTTGTTAACAATTTATAAATTAAATTGGCAATAACATAGGTATGGGCATTCGGGGTTTCAATTGGGTTTCGGTTTTATCCAATTGGGTTTCGGTTTTATCCAATTGGGTTTCGGTTTTTCGGATCTATCAAGATCAGCTCCATTCAGATTATATGAAAATTCAGTTTGGGACCGGTTCGGATTCTATCGGGTTCGGATCGGGGTTAGTAAATCTTTAAAGAACCGGTATAATCCGTTGTACTTTTAGGTTCGGGTACCAATCGTTTTTTGGTTTTAAAATATCTATTTTGTAACCAAAACATAAGCAAAATCGGTTCTTCGGATTTAAAATACATTATTTGTACCTATTTTATAACCAAACTATTAAGTAAAATTGATTCAAAAATAAGAAAATAGCATTAAACATGATCATTCAAAATCAAATAAAGGGTAAACTTAGTTATTGATTGAAAGAAAACCAAATAAACAAAATTATAAAACAAAATCAAGTTCTTAAGAAATGAGAAACATTATTCAATTAAAAACAAAACCAAAATCTAAAAACTTTAAACTCCAACCGCCATCTTCAACCATCAACTTTCATGTAACAAATAATTATTTTAGATGTTCGATAATATTTTAAAGTGTTTAAGATATATATTAGAAATTGAGATCATGTTTGGTACAAGTTAATTTTGGAGATTTTGAATGTTTTGGGTTCTATCGGATATCCATTTAATTTTGGGTTTGGTTCGGATAATACCCATAATCCGAAATAGCATAAAACAAGATCCATTCGGTATTTATGTTGGGTTCAGATCGCTTCGGATTCATTTTTATCGGATCGGGTTTGGTTTGAATTTCCGGGTTCAGTTTATTTGTCTAGCCCTATGTAACATCTTATGCAAGAGAAGTACTATTTTGTTAAAATTTACATAATGTTATTATTATTTTGTAAATCTCAAATTAGATTTGTTTGTTTGGTTGGTTCGCTGGTAAGCAAGTAATTTTGTTTAAATTGTCATTCTTATGTATATAATCCAATTTTACAATTTACTACTTAATCTATATTATTATTAACAAAATGATTTTTCGCAATAGAACTGTTAGTTACAATGATTAATATTGTTAAATATATTAAAAAGTACAATTATAAATCACTTAAAAAGAAAAACATGTTTAGTAGCTATTTTGTTTTATGAATCGCACAACCACTACATACATCAACCCAATCACTTCGTTTTTTATAAGAAAAATAATTTCTTGAACTTCATACTTTTGTAGAGATTATACATACAAAACATAGTACGAAACATAGTATTAATCATAATATTTTTGTTATATTCGTAATATGTACCTAGGATTGAAGACAATTAACAATTCTTTTTGTTTATAATTAATTATCTAACTTAATAAATTAATACTATTATTTTAAAGTTAAAAATAATAATTTTTTAAAAAAAATATAATGCATGTGTGAGGATAAAATACCTAATTTTCTTTAATTAGTATGATGATATAATTTTTTGAAGCTAAATTAGTAGAAAATAATAGCATATCTAACTGGTGAAAGATAGATGTATATTTTTTTTGTTACAAAAACATTGATTATTAAAACAAATAAAACTTTAGAACATCAGCATTCATAATCTAACTCTCTGTGTGTGATTATAGATTGGATATCTCAAATAGCATAACCAAAAATTTCTCAAATAATTATTTTTCTATTGATGTTAACTAGTACTATATTGTTCAACCCATATCTATTTCCGGTGGTTAAAGTAAGCGCTCACGGTTTTTGTTAGGGGCTCGTGTTCGGTTGGTAGGTGGCATTGTCTGGTCAACAATTCCTCTTCATTCGGCTGGCAGCGAGTGTAGGATGTTTTTGCGCGGCTCCGGTGCCGATCTACTTAGATTTGTCCGATTGGGATCTAACTCCGTTGTTTATTCAGGTAGTCTTGCTCAAGTTAGTGTAGATGTCACTAGAAAGTAGTGCTGGGAAGCGGGTCAAACCTTTCTGATCCGTCTTGCAGTGAGTTGAGTCATATTTTCGATTCCAAAATTTCATATTCATGACCCGCAAAGAGAATTAATATATTTTACCTGCATTCGCCCCACTTAATTTTGGGTAACCCCGGGATCCACAGATTATTATTAAATAATAAAAATAATTATTTTTTTCTAAAAATAATAAAAATAATATATTATTAATTAAAGTTTTAATATTTTTTTTATTTTTAATTATTTTTAGCGGAATTTAGTGTTCTTTAAAATGTTTTTTTTCTATTTTTGCGGGTTAGCGGATACCCGCGATTTAAATTAGATCAATCTGCATCCACCCCGCATATAATACTAGGGCTGCAACTTTTTAACCGGATCCGACCCGAAATGGACCGGTTCTGATCGGTTTCAGATCCAACATATTTAACCGATGGGTAATGTTCATTAATATCCGTGGGTATCAGGTAGGTTCCGATTTTTACCCGGATCCAATCGGGTACCGAATTTATATTTTAAAAACATGGATTTGTATTTTTTGAGCTTCAAACTCGAGTTGATATGGTGAAAGTACATCCATTTTTATCACTAGACCACTTCGTTTTTTTTTTACTACTTTTCAACTTTTAACCTTTTTTCGGTTTTTCCTGAATTTTTTCAGNNNNCATAATATTTTGAAAATATACATAATATATAGAAAATATACATTTTCTGATAAAAAAAATATAGAAAATATACATTTTCTGATAAAAAAATATAGAAAATATACATTTTAGTCTAATTTAAGGAAAAGGAAGTTTTATTGAAAATTGAAGAACATCTCAAACATCAATAGTGACAACCAAATGTTAATCCAAGAGAACAATGGATTTAGATTCCATGACCATAGTGGTAACCGGTTTGAGCTGATGTTTGATTCTCAATCCTCAGTGCATATTCAACAGTTGACAGAGAGAAGTGTTAAACAACTTTCGTATTTTTTTCATAATTTGAGAATTTATAAATATGTAAAATATCACAAAAATTTGGAGGTCAAAACTAAAATTCAAATCATTGTGCCAAGATTCGGCCTATGGTGGTTCGTATTCATCTATCAGAATAATTTATTATTTTCTGTGTTGTCCTTTTTCAAAAAGAAGACATAGTTCTTGTTATATATACTGACATTAACGAAACGGGTAAAGCATATATTTCAAAAGCCCGTTTATCTACAACAAAATTAGCCCAACTATGATATGTAAGAATCATTTTGGCCCAAAGGAACAAATTGATGTTACCTGTATAATGCAGTGAGCTGGTTCATAGAATATAAAACCAGTTTAAAATGAATGGTGTTACAACTGGTCGGATTTAGGATTAACCGTAAAAAACAAGACCAAAATTTATTTTGAACTAAGTGCTGCTGGGCCCACTCGAAAGCAGGACCCTTTACGAAGAACAATGATCCCTAATATATACCACAACGTCTGCTGCTAATTACTCCGAGTCTTCCGATGTGGGACGAACACCAAAACAGCGTCACTTAAATCAAAACTCTTCGTGGGCTTTTATGGGCCTAAATGAAAACAATAATCGGCCTTTTAATTTCTTCTTTCAGCCCAGTAGCATCAAAAAATTGAATCGACAGCTTTGTTATTTTGCTTGGGCTCGGCGGGAAAATCGCCGTTAGGGTTTGCTTTAACTCTTTCGTTTCCCCTTCTCTCTCTCTCTGGTGATTGTGGAATCAGTCAATCAATCATGAGGACGAGGACGGTGAAGCGAGAATCGGAAGCAACCGGAGAAGGCAGTGGTATTAGAGACGCCGCCGAGTCGTCGCGGTTTAGGTCTGTGAAGAGGGAGAAGAACAAAGGCGTAGCTACCTCCGAGCAAATCGACGAGCCGCCGACTCAGGAAGAAGAAGAACAGGGAGTATCTGACCGGAGGGTTCTCAGATCTCAGTATCTCGCTCTAATCAACAAAATCAGCGGTATTTGCGTACATTAGCTTTTCTCTAATTGCTCATTGGTTGATTTCGGTAATTAGGGTTAACTTTTGGTTTGTTTTGCAGATTCTAAAGATGATTTGACGAATGTTGATTCTGACAAATTCACCAGAATTTTCAATGAATTTGAGAACTTGCACCAGAAAGGTAAACTCTTTGATTGTATAAGCAATGACTCGAGGCTAATTATGTCTTTTGCTGAAAAGGCTGCTTTTTTTTTTTTGTTTGGTTTGGTTATACAGTTCAGAAGCCAAGGGAGCAGATTGCAGATGCCGAGGCGTTTCTGGATATAGCAAACACCATGTTGTCCTCTGTCAAGTCTCAGTCTACTAATGGTGTTTCTCCTGCTGAGTTTGTTAATGCTTTGGTCAATGGGTTTGGTCAGCCTTCTCAAAGGATCGATGCTGATGAATCTGCCCCTGTATCTATCAAATGGAAGGATCTTGGGCTTGCTGTCTGTTCCACTGCCTTTGTATCATGTGGTTGTTCCACTATGTGAGTTCTCATTGTCTTGCTTTGCTAAAAGCTGAGAATGTTCTGTTTTTAACAAGTGTTTTGTGATCAGGTTGGGACCTATGGACACTGAATTGAAGGAAAGGAAAAAGGCAGTCTACAGAAAACGTACCAAGCCTGGTGAAGGCGTTCGTCCGGATGAGGTAAGAGTTCCCTTTTTTTGTTTGGTTATGACCAATTATTAACTAATATGTAGTTTATGTGATAGTTCAATCTTCACATTTGTAACGTTCCACTAACGTTTAAGAGCCATTTGCATATAGATTGGTTGTCATTGGTTCCCTTGTGAAGTAGGCTGTGATGCTTTGTGTGGCACTTGTTGATTATTATGTAGTTTGGATTTGAATAAGAAACAAAAAAGCTGATTTGTTTTGAGTTCTTTATTGTAATCACCAGGTAGATGATACACAATCAGAAGAGAAAACTGATACGGACAAGAACATGGCGATAATGTTTAACATCTTACGCCAGAAGAAGCGCGCTAGGCTAGAGAGTTTGGTGCTCAACAGAAGATCATTTGCACAGACTGTTGAGAATTTGTTCGCTCTATCTTTCCTGTCCAAAGATGGACGAGTAGAGATCATTGTTGACAAGAATGGTTCACATTTTGCCTGTAAGATCACATTTCCATCATCTGAATGTCTTTGTTTGGATAATTCAGTTCATCCCACTAACATCTTGATCTCCTAATCTGTCTTCAGTACCGAGAAACGCACCTGCTGCTAACCTGGTGGCGTCAGGGGAAGTCACTTACAACCACTTTGTGTTTAGATTTGATTACAAAGACTGGAAGGTAACTAAATAAACGCTCACTCAGTTATACTCTCTCTATTGGTGTAGATTATGTCCTGAAGATGTCTTGTATTTGTGGTAACAGCTGATGTCTGAAGTGGTGCCGATGGGGGAAGAGCTAATGCCACACAGAGAAACTGCAGTCGCTTCATCTTCTTGCCCCTCTGACGTCCCTCAGGATTCTCAGACAACACCGATAAGAAAACTCTCGAGAAACAGAGGTTTGATTATACAAGAAGACACTGTTGTGGAAGATTCTCCTGACGTTGAGGGCGATGGAACTCGAAGGAGATGTAAGCGGAAATTCACTTGAGAAGAAGATGAGTCTCATTTGTCGGGAGTATATAGAGTAATGATCTAAAAAAAAAACAACTCATTCGCTGTTTGCATTTTGTGACATTTAACTTAATGTCTCTTTAGGATTTGTTTTGTTCATCGTAGGTTCTTATCATTTAAGTAGCGGCTTTGTATTGGTGACTCTCGAAAGATTCTTCTTCTTTTGTTTGATCATAAGAGATATTAATCTAATTAACGCTAAATATCAAAATCAAAACACCAGGTTTGTAAATCAAAAAGATACATAAACAGCATGAACCCTCCTTTGTTCACCTCTGATTTGGTTTCTTCTTCTTCCAACTTCGAGCTAAAGAAGTTTTCTGTTTTCATTTCTTCCTCAGAACTGTTATGAACCATCTTGTTTTCTTCCTTGGGAATCACGGAGCCCTTGTCAGTAAAGTAATCAACATCAATCATGAAGAAGCTATTGCTTTGACCTTGTAATGTCTTAACATTGGTCGGGACATCACAATGGTAAAAGACAATAGAATCTTTCTCCTTGAGGCTCTTCTCCTTGACAAAACCATTCCATCCTCTAGTGAAGACAAAGCTCTGGCTACTTCTCCAGTAACAATACCTAAACTTCCACTGTCTCATCGCCCGGTCATAAAACACAACCTCAACATCCTCCACACCTCCTCCTATTTCTCCGTCTTCTCTCTCTTTCTGATTTTCCCTTATGAAAGGCAAATGCTTCACCGCATGCTTCTTAGGTATCACGAGCCTGTTGAGCTTCCCAACATCACTCGGTGTCAGCTCCTTGATAAAAAGCTGCGTGCAAGAGAACGGTTCTTGCACTCCTCTCCCTCCTCGGCTCTGTTTCGATGCTGCCGCCACGATGTTGTTGGTGGCAAAGGAAACCATCTGAGATCTTCTTATGAGATACTCTCCGAACATTTGTTGGTAAGAACCGTCTTTGATCATGTTCAACACAGCTTCCGTTGTGTAGTTAGCTTGAAAGTCCGGTTCATGGGTGGTGATTTCACACCAAGGGAAGTTCCGGTGCGAGTTAGCATCGAAGCCTCGGACTTTGATAGATGCGCTATCGTAAGCGGCTGCAGCTTCAGCAGCGGACTTGAAAGTTCCAAGCCAAATCCTTTTATGCTCAGCGTATATCTGTGCACCCCAGTGACCGTTCGGTTGTTGAACAACACCTTTGTATCTTGTTGTTGTCGCCGTGTTGGACAAGACACTTCTTGTGGTAGGCTGCTCCATGGGTGTTGCTAGAGACAAGACAGAGTTACTCAAGCCTGAAGTCTCGGCCGTGGTCTTGGTGGCTTCATTGAGGCTATCCATCGCTAAAAATAACAAAACAAATACAAGAGAGACGGAAGCAACAGGAGAAACAGAAGAAAAATATATATTGAAGGAGAGATTTAAGGGAAAATATCAGTATTATGGTTCTCTGTTGTATCGTTGGTGATTTGTTTGGAATGTTACAGTTTCCTTTTATGGTTTTGTTTCTAGTTTTTTTGACAGAGTAATTTATTACACCAGCAGCTGTTTATGGAATGATTCCTTTTTGAATGATATTCTTTTTGTCAGATTTATTTCTTGGTAGAAAAATTAATTTTACTTGAGAGCTAAGACAAAACAAGAGTCAATTTTTTGGGGGGTCTTAATTTAGTCAATTAATAGCTGGATTTATATTGTAATGGACATTGTTTCTTGTTTTTTTTCTCTGGTTCTTGCTAGTTAAAAAAAAACTATATTATAAGAGAAATTTAATAACTTCTATTGCTGTGAAAATTTGGAAGTTTAACAGTATAAAAACATTGGAGATCGGTGTAGAAAAAACATTTTGACAGTTATTTATTTACATGCATCAAATAGGAGGAACATTCTAACAATTTCTTTATTTATTTCTGGTAGCCTTACAATCTCCTGGACGCGGCTAATCTCTCGAGTATGCACGAAGATAATGTTATCATTAACAATTTCTTATTTCCTTTAATATTCTTGTTTCTAGTTGCTGACAGAGTAATTAATTACACCAGAAGCTGTTAGTGGCAAGTCCCATTGTTAATGAGATTTTGTTTCTATTTGTCATATATGTTTTATTGTTAGAAAAGTTTACTTTTCTTGAACAAAGCTGGAGGAAATATTCTGAGTTGAAAAAAAAAAAAAGACTTTTCTGTCATCTTTGTCTTAATTTAGACAACTAGTTGCGAAACTTATAGCACCATGTCATGTGGTTTCTTGTTTTTTGTTTTAATTATTTGTTTGTTCCTGTTAGTTAAAACAAGGCGTGGAAAAAAAACCGGGATCAGAACCGAACCAAAGTAATCAAAATCGAAACAAGATCAAAACCTTCAAACGGCTTCTATATTCTATTATCAAAAATAATCAAACAGAACCGGAACTCGAACTGAACGGATACTTAATATAAAAATACTACTTATATATATTATATCCGTTTCATTTTATTTATCGTTTTAGATTTATACACACAAATTAAAAAAATAATAAATTTTACATATTTTCTAAATAAAAATATCATTCTCAATAGCATATATAGTTAATAAATGCATTGAAATCATAAACAACATTTATTTTGAAACACAATTTTATTGTACAATGACAATTAAATTAAAACGGAAGAAATATAAGTTAATAATATATCTAATTCAAAAGTCTATCCAAAGGTACTTGAAAACCAAATTATTAACAAGTAGTTAAACTACCCAAAAATATATGAATATATGGTAATATTTATATCTAATGTATCCAAAATAATCAGAATTATTTAATATTTTTTATCTGAATCATCTTAAGTATTCAATAGTTTACGTAAAATACCCGATAATTTACCCGAATTACGTGTATTACCTGAAATGAACAAACTGGAACCAAACAAACAATTTTTAGGGTATTTCAAGTTCCTAGATTTACCATCCGAACCGAGACCAAAGATAGATCATGTATAAATGGATCTATTAGCCTTATACAAAATTCCAGAACCCATACTTGAAATGACCATGCCTAGTTAAAACTATGGTTATGATTGGTTCGACTGTGTGTCTGTAAAAATTTAGTTGTAGATAAATTGATTATATCTGTAAGTTGTTACTCTATATTTTTTGTAGAAACTTTTATTGTAATTAAATTTGTTGTAGCTGTAAATTATAGGCAGTAGATATTTTAAAATAAAATATGTGATGTATATAGAAATAATTATTTTTGTCAATTATATTATTACTTTTGTTTATAAATTATCAAAGTTTAATTTTATTTCAAATGTGATATGTAAATATTATTCTGTTATTTAAAAATGCTAAATAATTTAAAAAATGCCCAAAATTAAATATTTATGGATGTCTTTATTATGATTATCTAAATGATTCGATATTATAGATAGCTTTTTTTTTCCTTTTACAGATTCTACAACTTATAAAGGAGAAATGTGGATTTTTAACCTAAAATACATAACAAGCAATTTTGCTTTCTTTTTTTTTTGCTGTAACTTTAAAAATAAAGTTAAAACATAATTGGTAAAAATAATAAAAACTTGATGTACACTTTAATTGTTAAAAATAAATTATAACATGATTGGTAAAGTTTAGTGATTTAAAAATAAATAAAACTAAAGTATGGAAATAAAATTCAACCAATCAGCCCATATATTGATTAGAGAAATTTAACACTTAAACAGTTTACAGTTTTTTTTCTTTGTATGCATATTAAATGGGAGGAGCATTATAACAATTTCTTTTATCTCCT
>JABAYD010006385.1:0-17188 GCA_014822095.1 Diplotaxis tenuifolia | reverse complement strand
TTGGTTTCATATAATTAGTAAATTTCCATAGTTCATGTGTTGATGATATCTAAATATGTATATTAATTATGTTGGTTTAATTTAAGTAATGCGGTCCAATTAATTATATAGCGTGCATTATTTAATTATTTGTAACATTCTATAAAAAATCCAAATTTAAATGACAACTTGTATCAGTAAATAAAAGAATGACTCTGTTTTAATAGAATCGATAGATATTGAAAAATTTGACGATGTTTACTCCGTGCTTGCCCCTAATGGCGCATGGGTCAGAAGCCTCAGAAGAACTCTATCTATGACTTTTCAAACTATCTAATTGGCCCCTAGAAATCCTATTTCCATTGGAGACAGTAAAACAATCCATGTCGAGTCCTTTCCACAAAGTTGAAGTAGAAACTACGGCTCTAAATGTTTACAACTGCCCTACCCCGTCATGTCCGGTACTTAACAGTAACAAAATTTTTTACATATACATATATCTATACATTTTTATAACCGTAAAAAACTACACTACAGTTAAACCGTTTTTCCCGCACCGTTAAAACCGTAGTCACCATTTGGAGCCTCGTCCCGCATAGAATGTAACATTCATAGCCTTTGTTACTGCCAAATGATACAGTAATTAACTGAACTGTCGGCGGTTCACTAGCACGAACAAATTAATGGAACGCCATGTATAATCATAACACATCAAATGAGGTGTGTTTTAAGGTGTGGTTCGTTGTTATTATTATTTTAACTGAAAATTGTGTTAACTAACATCATTAATGACAACACATCTACTCAAATATAGACGTTTGGATATAGGAATGTACGAACCGTCCCGCCCCGCACCGAAGTTAACAGTAACAAAAATCTTTACATATACTTATATCTATACATTTTTATAACTGTTAAAACCGCACTACAGTTGAACAGCTTGTTCCGCACCGCTCAATCCGCAGTTACCAATCGGAACCATAATCTAAAATTTTTAATCATTAAAAATATTGCATGCATATTATTTCTGTTATGCACAATAAATAACTTTGTTAACATTTAAAACTTTTTACATCTTTTTGGTTAATCCAAACATGTTCTTCAAATAATTAAGTTTATTCTTCAAATAATTAACTTTGTTCTGCACCATATTATATACATTTAGAGGATATATACATACACACATACATATATATATATATATATATATAATTTTCTAAATTAAACATAATATTTGTTAAATTAAATATTTTTAAAATTAATATATATATTATATATATATCATACTAATATAATTTGTAAAATATAAATATACTACATGTATCCCGCAGTTACACTATTCATTGAATATGTTGCCATTCATATTATGTTTTGAACCGTTAATTTTAGACAAACCGCAGTTGTCCCGAAGCCAACGTTTCTTTCATTCAAACCGCAGTTAAACCGCACCGCACTATCTAATTCGCATGTGCCGCATCGCTTAAACCGCTGTTACCATTCGCAGCCTAAGAGTTCTGAACTTTCTTGAGCCATGCAAATCTATTCCACAGTTTTGAAAACTTCTCTGTGTCAATCTGGCGAAATTCAACCTTGAATCTTAAGCTCCACGCGTTATCAGGCAATCTTACAAGGCTCTTGCACTCCACAAATCTCAGTTCTTCAAGAGCTGTCAGATATGAAATGGAAGAGGGTAGCTCTTTAATGGCCGTCCCGCTTAAATCCAGACACTTTAAGCATTTCATCTTTCTAGTCAAGTCTGGAAATTTCTCAAGGCTGGAGCAGCCTGACAGGTTCAGTGTTTCAAGATGCTTCAACTTGCAGATGCTGGTTGGAAGATTCTTGAGGTGTCTGCTGTTTTCTAGATCCAGCTTCTCAAGCAATACAAGGTTCTTGATAGATGCGGATATTTCTTGTATCATAGTCTCACCCAAGTACAGTTCTTTCACATTTGGTGAGATCTCCGGGAAATTCTTCAGCTTCGAACAGCGAGAAAGATTCAAAACCTCAAGAGACTCTAAATCAACCATTGATGGTACAGTCTCCAGATTCGAGCAATCCTTCATATTCAGGAAAACAAGCTTTTTAAGATAACATATTGACTGGCTGACGCTCACCAAACTTTTACAACCTTCAAGATCAAGAAGTTCAAGATTCGGTGCACTTGAAAGTCTTGGGATTTTTGATAACTGGGAGCAGTGGCTGAGTCTCATCTTTTTCAACTTTTCCAGACTCTGCATAAGAGAAAAACAAACATCAGCAATGAAGTATTTATCATTTGACTTGGCACTACATCAATCTTGAACATTACCTTTTTTCCTTTCCAAAGTTTCCTCGCGCAACTATTTGGCAAGTTAAGCTCAACGAGGTTCTTTGGATCAAAACTTTGCGGCAAAGAACTTAGAGGATAATATTCCCAATGCAGAAACCTTAGCTTGGTCGGCAAGTATTCAAGACCTTGAGGTAAACACACTCCATTGTTCTCTTTCACTTTGGAGAAATAAAACTTTAACAGCCTAAGGTTACACATTTTGTCAAATACATTGGGATATGCATCTAGTTTCAGTTTTGACATGTCCAGGAAGATCCCCTCAATAGCTGGTGTGCCCTAAAAACATGAGTAGTCAGCCTCCAGAAAAAAAGAAAAAAACACAAGGGACTACACACCATAGAGACCAAACATTTTCTTGATGACTTACAGTGTCATCTGTGAATACAGTCTGAATATCTTCAGTATCCCACAACCTGCTCCGGTCTCCGGGCTTATCAGCTGATTCCTGGCGAACAATTTCTCGACCGGTTGCCTGGATAAACCGGAGCATGTCCACCATATTGTGTGATATAGTTAACAGTGATTTGTCAACAAGGCTTCTAAATCCAATATGTGCAGAGAAACCACAACCATCAAGCAACATTGCAACGTCTTCTTTATCCATCCTTCTAAAGAAACATGCGATGTCCAAAAATATACTCCTCTCATTGTCATCAAGCCCACAACAGATTCTTTCGAATATACCTGGAATGTAGATAGGAGAGGCTTCCTGAGATAACCGATCCCATGCTATTTCTGACTTGCGACAAAATTGAAGAACTTGTGGATTTCCACTCGAAAACTTTACTAGCTCAAGTGCCAAAGTAGTCTGCAGTGTATCACGATTGAGAAGTAGTAGAGACTGAGAAGTATTTAAGGGCTTGACCTTGTAGATATGACTGGTTTTGCATTGCACGAAAACATGTCTGTTTCTTGAGGTTATGATTATCCTACTTCCTGGACCAAGACAGTTAAGCTTCCCCAAAAATGTTTCAGCATCTCTGAAATCATTCACATCGTCAAGAATAATGAGAAACTTTTTACGCTGAAGCCTACTCTTCAAGAAACTTGCTTTTATGTGGGAAAGTTGAATAACTTGTGGTTCCACCTCCAAAACTTTAGACAGAAAGTCCTCTCTCACAGCGTCGTGCCCTTTTACCTCTACTTGTTTATGGAAATCCTTGAGGAAGACACAAGTCTCGTACTGGACAGAGATCATGCGAAAGATTTCTTCTGAAATGACTGTTTTTCCTACACCAACTGTACCCCAAATACCAATGCTGCGAACATCTGGGGACTCGATGCATAGCAGTGACAAAATCTCATCTACTTGCATATCCATCCCAATCATCTTCTCCTTGTCAATGAAGTGTATAACTTTCAAAGCATCTCTAACAATCTCATCTATAAGTTCAGGTTCAGACCTGCCAGATAAGAACAAAGCATAAGAGCCAAACATCAGGAAAAGAGGAAGCTATCAGAGTTATAAGGTGGTAATAACGTCGATATATGAAAAGGCAATTTCACTAATAAGATGACGTACTTTTCTGCCAAAACGTAGCCGGGCATCTGAGTTATTTCTTGCAAGGCAGCCTGCCAACGTTCGGACTCGCCTTGGAGAAAAAATCTCTCATAATACTTGCTGTTAGTGATCAAATCAGATGGTGTTATTCCATAAAAGATGGGATAAACCACTAGAGTTTCTTTTCGTTGATGTTCAACAATGTTTAAGAGATCAGAAGGGACGTATGTGCTTGTTAAGAGTATGATCAAAACCCTACATTCTAGAACTGTGTCTGGTTTATCGAAGTCTCCATGGACAGAAATCCCTCTCCGACAGAGGGAAGCACGAAGATGGCTGATGAAATCCTTTTTGTCCCATCTCCTGTATCTGATTACAACATCATAATATTCAGAGGCGTATGATCCAACACACGTACTTGTAAGAGAAATTGGATTAAGATCAGTAAACTGAAGTGGAGGGCCAATGCTTAATTCAGCGTCTAGCATATTGTTAGAAGATCCAGAGACAGGACTGTATAAGTTTGGAGCAGAGGCACAACCAGGATTATACATTGGAGAGGGACTCATTAATCCAACCGGAGAGAACAACCCGGGAGAAACGGTTAACAACATTTCCGGAGACGGCGAGAGTATCCCTGGCGCATATGCCCCGAACTCAGCTTCTTCCACCATTTCATCTGTCTCGTCTCTAGCCGGTTCATTTTCTCCTCTCAGGCTAGCATTCTCAGTAGCTGCCAATCTCGCGGCGGGTGACATACCATTACAGCTACTAGTGTCGAGTAAAACCTCAGACGAAATCCCAGTGAACCACGGGACGCCGTTCATGAATTCCAACTGAGTAGTGTGTATGACATTCCGTGAGGCGTTGTAGATAAGCACCGGCTCTCGAGCAGTGTACGGATGCAGCAGCAGCGATGCAGGGGGCGTGGCCGGTTTCTTGATCTTGTGGGAGCCTTTCTTGACGCTGAGAGATTTAGGACGACGACGCTGACCACGCTGCCTCTGCTTCCGTTGACGTGTTTTCGCCTCTTCCAAAATCGTCATAATCTCTTCGACGCTCTGGAGAGAGAATGCCGGATTCTCTTTCTTGACGTATGCAGGTTGAGGTGTCTCTGTAAGTTCACTTGGAAGATTCTCTAGGAACCAAGAATGTTTCTTGATTTCAGCTATTGTAATTCTCTGCAAAAATAGAACATACCATATTAACTATCTCACAACGGATGGGTTAAGCTTTTTGAGAGAGTGATGATACTTCGAGTGCGCTGGCGACAAATATACGGGACAGGAGATGTTTGCAATTCTCCGACATATGGACGTCGCTTGGGATCTCGTACCGGACAGCCATTATTCTCTTTATTAACAATGAGGCACAGGATTAATAGGTCTCATCGTTTATTATAAAGCAAAGATTGCAAAACAAATAAACTTACTTGTATCGCTTTTCTGAAGTCTTTGGGATTCTCTTGGTCTTCAAATGGGTATGCTCCAACCAGCATGACATAAAGAGTCACACCACAAGACCATACATCAGCTATCTGAGTGGGAGGAAAAATAAAAACACACAAACCGTCAATGAATTTCTGTGAAGATTATGTTTCCAAATCCAAACAATTTAGGTGATAACAATCTGTACAAATATTTGGATCCATTGCAACCCTAAAGAGAATAGAAACACTTATCATTGACACATTTCTCTATACATTTTTCACTGTAAGAAAGCTAAGAATTATCATTAACACACAAAGAGCCAGAGAAGTTCAAGCAAAGGATGGTGGCAGATGGATTAGATAATAAACATGGGAAGACATCTGGTCCGGGATAATGAAAACACACAAATCTCTCTATATCTCTTAACTATCATCTGCCCCAATCTACCATGACCGATAAAATTTCTGCCACTATGGAGCTTATCTCCGCCATAACATGCACGGGGCTCAATGTAACAAAACACAATGCATGGGCAAAACTGAAAGACCTACATAACTACACAGGAACATGTTTCAAACTATATTGTCTCTAATAAGGTATTAAGCACACTTCATACGCGGCGTACGCGATTATGCCAATACCTTGCCATCATATTCTCTGCTAGAAAGAACCTCAGGCGCAATATATGCAGGAGTTCCAGCAGTTGATTCAGGCTTAGGATTCAGAAATGAGGACTGCAAAAGAAGAAAAACAGATCTCATGATAGTGACAGAGGCTAGCAAATGGAAGGAAAAAAAAGAGCAAATAAGAAACCACTAGCACGCTCAAGTGCGGGAGATTATATGTCCGACCTTGAAATAACGAAAATCACAGATTTTCAAACGTGGAGTAGGGCTTCCATCCAAGAATGTATTTTCGAGCTTCAGATCTCTGCAGCACATTTGCTGTGACAATAAGAAAAATAAGATGACAAAATGACTGATAAACAAAACCTTTATGTGTCTCCGGAAGTTGGAAAAAAAAACTTGGTAAGTCATTCCTTACCATATCATGGCAATAGCCGACTGCTGATATAAGCTGCTGGAAAAGATATCTTGCCTGGAAAGAAATAAACACAAAAGCTTGAATCTCATAAAAAGAGAAACTACCACAGATGATCTACAAAATATATCACATATCTCACTTGTTTCCCATACACAGATAGAATCTTCATTTTTTCTCATTTCTTTCCGATCAATCTAGTCTATAAAAGTCTGAAATGAAGCCTAGAAAATGGACCATGTATATAGTCTAATCGCTAAATGCCAAGCTTACCTCATCCTCGCTGAATCTCCCAGCGCTAGATACACGCTCATATAATACACCTCCAGCAGCATATTCCATGACAATGGCGATATGTGATGGTGTCAAAACAACCTTAAAAATGCCCACATAGTGCATTTAGGAAATGAGATACCAATTTCTCAGACTTTTCACCAAAGTGTATGAAATGCACTTAATTACCTCCTTAAACTCGATAACATTCGGATGGCGAAGTGATCTGTGATTAATGATCTCTCTAACCAAGTTTTCATCGATCTACATGATATCCAAAACAAAACAAAAGAAAGCCTCAACAATCATTGACCTTAGAAGACAGCAAATATAACAAATCTGAACAACCTGCAATAGGCAAACACACACACAAAGTTAGAAAATGGAAATCAGTTTTTGACCCTCCTGAGCTGGGACAAACACATTCCAGTGATCAACTAGAAAAGGGAAACATGTAGAGATAAAACCTTTGGGCCACCACGCTCTATGAACTTGATGGCAACGAGTTCGTTGGAGTTTTTGAGCCTCATGACCTTGGCCACTCCAAAATTCCCAGAACTGATGTCTCTAACCAGCTCGTACTTCTTCATGCCCTCGCAGCATGAATCAACAAACGCCCATGAGTTTTCATCGGCGGAGGGTTCCATTATACGGATTTTGGTCACTGCTCTGATCTCTTTTTTCTCGATTATGAGACTTTCGTTTACCCTAAGAAATGGTTTTCTCATCCACAGATTTGATTGACTTTTTCAACCACACATTAAGAATTATAAAAAATATTAATTCTGATCAATAATTATGCATTGAATAGACTCCCTGCTTCCACTGCAAAACTCAACGTGTTTCCCAGTTTCAGGGGCTTCGACGCACGAAATAACTTCTCTGGCGTCTCCAAAAAGCGTTCCTGCTGATAAGTATTGACCACGAAAGCCGTTTAGGATGGCAATCCTCGACAGAATCGAGCATTCCCCGATTGCAATCATCCTCTTCTCCAATAATTCAGCGTGGTGTCTCCGAGAGATTGTCAAACATCCTCCAGTGCAGTGCAGGGACGTTGAACCAACAGGTGGGTGATATGTCACCTAAAGTTTTATTAAAACAATTTCGGAAATAATAATTTTAAAACTACATTTATAATTTGAATTGATTACATTTTTTAGATCAAACAAACATACTCGTATTCGTATTCATATTTACTCTGCGAAACAAACCGGTAGCTACGTAGCCTTATGAACAACGAAAGACGGTTGTTTCCTTGCGCTGCGTGCTAAAATGATTACATGTATGACACTTTCTGCATTTTCTTTATATGTATACTTTTATGTGGGGGGAGCAATTTATGGGTGCGATTGCAAAATTTAAGCTAAAAGCTTTATCTTATATAAACCATATCAAACATCAATTGGATTAAATCTTGGGGAAATTGTTTTTTTTAGACCAAAAAATGTTAACCATTAGATTAATTTCTATTTGCACCATTTTTTCCTTTAATATCATTATGTGTTTTCAAAAATAATTTAAATAAATAATTTTCTGAACAATTTTTTTTTCTAAGATTGTAACTAGTGATAAAATGCCTATATCAACTTAGTGATATTTTTTTCTAGTTCAAAAATGTTTAAATTATAATCTCATATTTTATTTTAAAGAAAATATTGGCGAAAATATTAAATCTACTTTTTCATTAAGTCTAAAATGTTTAGAAAACTTATTCTACGTAAATAATAGTAATCAAAATATGTTTATAAATCATAATCTACATATTAATAATAATCTAAACTCTATAGAAACTGAAAAATCTACACATTACTATATTTCTAAAACATGTAGAAATTGATTTCAAATATGTATAATGTATTCTAAATATAGTAGAATACAGATTCTATGAATAAAGATATTCAGCTCTTCAAATATAAGAAGAAAATATTTGCAAATATTTAGTTTTCATATGTTAGAAATCAAAATTTTCAGATGTTTTTTAAAAATACAAAAACGTGCATATTTTAATTACTTGAATTATTTTTGACAAAACTTTAATATTTAATGTTTTTAATTACTTTATTTTTTACAACACTTAAATTTATTATTATATTTTAATATTTAACTATTGTTTTTAATTGTAATTTTGAATTTTTAATTGAAAATAAACGCATTATTTCCATTTACAACACTTGAATAATTTATTTTGTTTACAATATTTTAATTATTTTTTTACAAAACTTTAATTTTAAATGTTTTCTTTTATTTTAAGAGAGAATTAGCCGAATACCCATATTTAGAGTCGATATTAACCAATACTCATAATTTGACACAAAGACAATTTGCCTTACAATTTTACCTTGGATTAGACCTTAATAACTTTCTGACGTTTTTTTTTTCAGACACTATCTTTCCTCTTTTGACATTCTCTTTTCCTCCATACACTCTCTTTTCCTCTGCAATTCTATATCTCCTAATAAAACACTTTTTCTTCTTATTTCCACTCTTTTACTTCTTATAATTTTTCATCTATGTTCTCTTTTCTTCTTAAATTTCAATCTGTAAAAACACTTTGTGTAATTGATACCTAACGCGTGTATTGAAATCTACAAATTTGTTAATAACTAACACCTCTGTTAACACTATAATACATGTATTTGTTAACAATTAACACTATTAACATATAATACCAAACGCATATATTGGCATCTACAAATTTGTTTACAACTAACATCTCTGTTAACTTTATAGTACATGTATTTGGTAACAACCCTTGTTCGGAAACTCGCTAGGTGCTACGCGTGCGATGCATCGGCGCCTAGCGATTTATTGAAAAATCGGGAAAAACTCGGAGAGTACGCAGGGAGGAATTTTTGTATTTTATATGTATATTTATAAGTATAATACAAACAATTATGTATAATACATGTTTATGTAAAAATTGGTATGCCTCCTATTATTGTATTAATGTTGTGCATTATATTTTAGCTGTGGTTCACCAAGTTATATGTATACTATGTACCAAGAACTAGTACTCGCCCACGGTTTTGAACAAGGGTAACAACTAACTGTTAACATTTACAAAATTTGTTAACAGTTAATGTTTCTGTCAATACATCTGGTACATATATTTGTTATCAGCTACCACCGCTGTTAACATTTAAAAATATTTAATTAATACATAAAATATTAACAATCGACAAAAAATAGTGATTAAAGTATGTAACAATATATATAAAATAATAATTTGAAAACCCCAAGCTAAAAAAATATTTTATCAGAGAAAGAAAAGAAAATAAAAAATAGAAGAGAGAATGACAAAAAAATAAAAGAGATGATGAGAGAGTTTGAGAGTAAGAAAAAAATGGAACCAAAGGAAAGAGAAAGAAGAGTTACCATTTCTATGGATGTAAGAGAGCGCGCCAAGAGAAAGAGTGGGAGGAGTATGGTCAAAATCGTCATTATTTTATTAATGTCAATTTATGGGTAATCTGTTAATTATGGGTCTAATTAAGATACACCAGCAAATAATCTCTCGTTTTAATTATTTTACTTTTTATAACAATTTAATTATTTATTATATTTTAATATTTAAATATTATTTTTTAATTGTAATTTCAAAATTTTAATTGCAAATAAGGACATTATTGCCATTTAGAAAATATTTAGTCTAATAAAACATAAAGTATATGGGATTAGTCTAATACGACATAGTTATCATTTTTTGGCCTAAAATAATAATTTTCCCTTAGTAGAAAACAATTAAAAGTTAAGATTGTTGAAATCACAAAACTGAAGCGAAAACGAATTGATAAAATCGATAGTTAAAGGAAATAGACGAATCAAAAGACAAATGAAAATGTTTTCAAAAACAGAGCATGGAATCAAGACAAATTTTTTTACTTAACTATTAATATTCGCAAACAGAGCATAGAATCGAGACAAATCTTTTTTTCTTAAATCTTAATTTTCGTCCGTAAATGTGACGGCTTATACGAAAGAGTCCAAAATAAAACTACGGCAAATAGTCATGCTTCACTCGAGAACTCTCCTTGTTGAACTATGGAAAATTACGAAACACTCTCTAAGCTTAAGCTGAGATATAACATGCATTCCTATTTCTTCTATCACCATATTTTTTTTTAGTCCACCTCCCATTTAAAGTTAGATCAAGTGGTGGACAGAAAAATCGATCCTCCGAAAAACGCCTCCGTCTGTCCTAGTCTGATCTATATTGGAAAAAAATCAATATTTTTTTCTTTGCTTCTTTGACTAGTGCATCTGTTCGACCATTACTACTCCGAGAAATATGAGACATATTCACATTCTTGAAACCATATCTAAAAAGAGAGATTTATGTTTATTACAAACAAAAAATAGTCTAGTGAAATACAATCTGATGAAATCAAATATTGTTGAGTTAAAAATAATTGTGGATTCTGAATAGATATCACTTTTTTTGATGGAAAGAGCTATAAATGATAGTACATGTTTAAGAAGAAAAAACAAAGTGATTACGGTTACATAGATATTTACAGAGAAAAATGATGTTTAGTTTTGGAGAGAAAAAAGTGCAAATAGAAAGATATAACTACATGTTTGGTATATATGTATACGTGCAATATGTGAAATATGCCATGAAAAAGAGTGATTTACACCTAGAAGCAGATTATGACTTTTTATTACACATTTGGTCACTTATTGCTATTAGGGTAGTTTTCTCTAACTCTTAAATGTAACTAGAAAAAAAATATTAGTTTACTTTAAAAAAAATGTCAAGAACTTTTGAACTCTAAAAACCATCAAAAATAGTCTTCATATTCTTTATCTAAACTCCCACCGATGATTAAAAATGGAGACAAGAATAACGACAAAACCAGAAAGCTACGACCATATGAGATACTACCTATGTGTGGCGGTGAATCAAAAGCACCGCAACCAAGCTTCTTCCTCCGCTTGTGTTCTGTAACCTATCTCTGCCGTTGGAATAAACTCCCCCTCTTCGTTGCAACAAGCTCAGATAGACGCAACCCTCGTGTCGTTGTCGTCATGCTCGAAAACAAGCGGGTTGATGCTTGGCGAAGAGGAAAAATACATCAACTAAAATTTGCTATACTTTTTAATACACAAATTTTGTTACTATCCAATATCTAATTTTGGGAAAATCGCATTTAAACCCTGAATGTGTTACATTTTTGCATTCACAGTCCTCATGTAATGATGTAGCCTGCACAAAGACAAGTAATCACCTGTAAAAATATCACAAACATATTACTAAGATTTTTTCAAATGAACTAAATAAATGAAACTATAACTTTTGAAGCCATTTGATGTGTACACTATACCACGTTCATAAATGTTTTATTATACACATGTATAATGATTCACATGTACACAAATTAACTTGTACAATAATACATGAACACCATATAATTTCACTATCCTCATATACATATACATGAAACATGAAACATGAAACATGAAACATGAAATATGTAGATCTTCCAACTTAAAGCAGTACCAAAAAATATGTATACTGATTTATTTATACATTTCTCAAATTATGAAGATGATTTTAATAGTTTTAATATAGTTTCTCAAAAAAAAGAAAGACAAATCACATGTTTACATGTCGACATTTCTGAAGTTATGATATAAGGTAAAAAATGAAAATCATTTATACCAGTTGTTAAATGTGAATCTTAACTTAGTCATATATAGCTAGGTGAATAATGAGGCGAGTCTCAGCTCATTAGGACTTAGAGGATTAGATAAACTTGGTATTAGTTGGTTTCCCGGTTTAGTGGGTCAACGCCGGTTTATTCTAAGAATCTGTTTAATGTCCGGTTTAATGTAAAACCTTGGTTTTGTATAAAAGGGTAGGTTCGATTGTTCTTAGTGAATTGCTGGATCGAGGTCTGGCCCCAGTGATTAGTTCTCCATATCAGTGAGATACACTGGGTAAACATCTGATTGCGTCTTTGTTCTTCTCTTAATCTTTCTTTCGTTCTTGTTCACATTCAATTGAGAGAGAAAGAGAGTTTGAGAGGCGTGAGATAGTTCTTGAGAAAGCGTACTTGATCAAAGCAAATCTTTATCAAGTTGTAACAAGTGGTATCAGAGCCTCGTTTTTCGAGATCTAATCGTGATGTCGATGACGAAGACGAAGATGACGACTCGAGCGGAGGTGGAGCGATTTGACGGGAATGGAGATTTCTCACTATGGACGATTCGTATGATGGCGCACTTCGGAGTCTCTGGATTGAAAGAAGTCATCCTCTCAGATGATTTTGAGATCGAAGCACCAATTACGAAAGAAGAAGGCAAGAAAGTAGATGAAGGCGACGATGATACAGAGACAAACTCAGGGAAGTCAACAAAGAAGATCGTAGATCCACGCAAGCTGGAGAAGGATGATCGGGCTAGGGATATGATAATCCTAAACATCAGTGATCATGTACTACGAAAGATCAAGCACTGCACCACGGCGGCGTCTACGTGGTCTCTTCTTGAGCGGCTTTATATGTCAAAGTCTCTTCCGAATCGGATCTTTGTTCAATCGCAGTTCTATACTTTCAAGTGTGATGCGTCGAAGACCATTGATGTTAACGTTGATGAGTTCTTGAAGATTGTAACAGAGATGAGTAGTCTGAGTGTGAATGTCACAGACGAGATCCAAGCAATTGTGTTTCTTAGCTCACTACCCGCAAGCTATGATCAATTGAAGCATACATTGAAGTATGGGAAGGACTCGATAACGCTGGAGGAAGTCATCTCTGCAGCAAGATCAAAGCAGAGAGAGATTAACGAGAACAGCAGGAGTAACAAGGGCTCAGCAACCGTGTTGTATACGAGTGATAGAGGAGGAAGAGGAAGATCACATCGGAGAGAGTCCAGTGATTCAAGGGGAAGCAGGCCACAGAGCAAATCCAAGCAGAGGAAAGTTACTTGTTGGTACTGCAAGAAGGAAGGACATGTGAAGAAAGATTGTTACGCAAGGAAGAGACGCATGGAGAATGACGAGAGTGATGATGGAGAAACTGCAGTAGCTATTGGAGAAGTTGACAGCATGAGTGCCCTTAACATGACCGTAGATGAAGCACGAGAAAATTGGGTTACAGATTCGGGATGCACCCATCATATGACCTGCAGACGAGACTGGTTCGTGGAGTTCACAGAGGCTGGCTCAAGCAAGATTTTGCTTGGAGATTATCATTCAGTGGAGTCTTCAGGACGTGGAACTATTCACATTAACACAAAGGGAGGATCTGTTAAACTCATGAAAGATGTTAGATATGTACCTACACTTCGTAGGAATCTGATTTCTACTAGTACACTTGACAGGTTGGGCTTTACGCATTCAGGAGGAGATGGCAAGATAACGTTTCACAAGAATAAGAAGCTAGCACTTCAAGGAACGTTGAAGAATGGGCTATATATTCTGGATGGTGATACAGTCATCCCTGAAGTCTGTCATGCTGAGAAAGCTATAGCTCAGGTATCGCTATGGCATAGTAGATTAGGACATATGAGTTTTAGAAACTTGCAGGTGCTTGTGCGTAATGGTGTCCTGAAGAAACGAGATGTGGGAAAGGAAACATTCTGTGAGCATTGTGTTGTTGGCAAAGCTAAAAAGGTTAGCTTTGAGACGGGAAAGCACAACACAAAACAGGTGTTGGAATACTTACACGCAGACCTCTGGGGGTCATCAAATACAACTCCTTGCGTGTCTGGTAATCAATATTTTTTATCAATAATTGATGATTTCTCGAAAAAGGTTTGGGTTTGTTTCTTAAAGACAAAAGATGAAACATTTACTAAGTTTTTGTGAATGGAAACCTGTGGTAGAGAATCAAGTTGATAAACGGATTAAGTACCTTCGTACTGATAATGGACTAGAGTTTTGTAATAACGTCTTTAACGAGTATTGCAGGACAAATGGTATTACCAGGCACAGGACTTGCACGTATACGCCGCATCAAAATGGAGTTGCTGAACGTATGAATCGCACTATCATGGAGAAAGTTAGATGCTTGTTAAATGAGTCTGGACTTGACGAAATGTTTTGGGCAGAAGCAGTCAATATCGCGGTGTACATGATAAACCGTTCACCCACTGCTTCTATAAGCTACAAGTCACCTGAAGAGGTTTGGCTAGGTAAGGTACCAGGTTATAAACATATGCGTCGTTTTGGGTGTGTTGCTTATGTGTATGCAGATCAAGGAAAGCTTAAACCAAGAGCATCGAAGGGCATCTTTATTGGATACCCAGCAGGAACCAAAGGATACAAGGTGTGGATACTTGAGGACCAGAAGTGTGTTGTGTCAAGGAACATCAAGTTCCAGGAAGATGTAGTGTACAAGGAGTTGCTGAAAGATACAACTACAGCTACAGAGAACACATAAGATGGTGGAGCTACTGGAGTGCCCTTGATATGAGATGCAGACACTGAAGATGGTGAAAGAGAAGTTAGTAATAAGGCCACAAGCAACGAAAGTGAGCATAGAGTTGACAAAGAAGGAGAGACGTCAAGTGAAGTGGTTATGCAACAGTCTCCTAAGACATGCCTTGTCAACTACCAGCTTGCTCGAGACCGTAAACGAAGAACCATAGTCCCACCTGTTAAATACAATGACTATGACTATGATGAGGAAGAGGTGGCATTTGCGCTGATGGTGTCAGAAACGATGTATGTGGAAGAGCCTAATAGCATGTCAGAAGCTATGGACAGTCCAGAACGGGATAAATGGAAAGCAGGAGCTGATGATGAGATGGATTCATTACAGAAGAATGGAACATGGGTTCTCGTCAAGAGGCCAAAAGACAGGAAGATAATCAACAATAAGTGGCTGTTTAAGCTCAATCCAGGAATTGAGGGGGTGGAGCCAGACAGATATAAGGTGCGACTGGTTGCTAGAGGATTTACTCAGGAAGAGGGTATAGACTACCAAGAAGTGTTTTCACCTGTAGTGAAGCATGTCTCTATTCGAGTGTTACTGTCATTAGTTGTGAATCAAGATCTAGAGCTGGAACAAATGGACGTCAAGACCGCATTTCTTCATGGAAGCCTAGAAGAAGATTTGTACATGAATCAGCCGGAGGGATACGAAGATCCAACGAAGAAAGATCATGTGTGTTTGCTTAAGAAGTCGCTGTACGGCTTGAAGCAGTCACCGCGTCAGTGGAATAAGAGATTTGATCACTTCATGAAATCAAAGGGGTTTGTAAGAAGTGAGCGAGATCAGTGTGTGTACATTCGAGAAGCTAACAACAATGGGGCAGCGTATCTACTATTGTACGTAGATGATATGTTGATTGCGTCAAGAAGTGTGTCTGAAGTTAAGAAGCTCAAAGCAGAGTTAAGCTCTGAATTTGAAATGAAGGACTTGGGAGCTGCAAGAAGAATACTCAGAATGGATATCTTTCGTGATAGAGTGAAAGGAGTGCTAAGGTTATCTCAGACAGAGTACGTGAAGAAGGTGTTGAGTAACTTCATAATGACGGATGCTAAGAGTAACCTGACCCCTATAGGAGCTCATTTTAAATTAGCATCTGTCAAAGAAAGAGATGAGTGGCTGGACACTGATAAGTTTCCATATTGTTCAGCCGTTGGAAGTTTAATGTATGCAATGAGGATCACGTCCAGACCTTGCATATGGAGTTGGACTGGTGAGTCGTTTCATAAGTCAACCTGGAGAAGTACACTGGGAAGCTATCAAATGGCTTATGAGATACCTGAAGGGAACTATGAACCTTCAGATTCACTACACGAAGTCAAAGGATTCGACATACAAGGTTTTAGTGATTCTGACTACGCCGGGGATCTAGACAAGAAGAGGTCAACATCAGGATATGTGTTTACAGTGGGAGATAATGTGGTGAGTTGGAAGTCTCAACTTCAACCGGTGGTGGCATTATCAACCACAGAAGCGAAGTATATCGCACTTACAGAAGCAGTAAAGGAGGCTATGTGGCTTAAGGGGTTGCTTGAAGATTTTGGAGTGGAGCAGTGTCCTATCAAGATATGGTGTGACTCACAGAGTGCAATATGCCTGTCCAAGAATAACGTGTACCATGAGAGGACGAAGCACATGGCTACAAAGTACTACTTTATTCGAGACATCATCGAGAAGAAGGTAGTGGATGTATTGAAGATTCATACAAGCCGGAATCCTGCAGATATTTTGACGAAAGTAGTACCAGTGGGCAAGTTCAATGCAGCGTTGGATTTGCTCAAAGTACTCAAAGCTTGAAGAAGCTTTGGCACCAGCCAGACGGTGTAGATCCATAAGGAGATTCACAGGAATAGAACATTGTGAGGTATGTCTAAGTTAGATTCATGGTGGAGATTGTTAAATGTGAATCTTAACTTAGTCATATATATAGCTAGGTGAATAATGAGGCGAGTCTCAGCTCATTAATTAGGACTTAGAGGATTAGATAAACTTGATATTAGTTGGTTTCCCGGTTTAGTGGGTCAACGCCGGTTTATTCTAAGAATCTGTTTAATGTCCGGTTTAATGTAAACCCTTGGTTTTGTATAAAAGGGTAGGTTCATGAGCTGAGATGTTATCGTTGTTCTTATTCACTTAGAAGGAAATTAATTAGGTGCAAGTCTCGGGCGTGTTGAGCTTGTGGGATTCGATTGTTCTTAGT
>JABAYD010006381.1:0-14073 GCA_014822095.1 Diplotaxis tenuifolia | reverse complement strand
GTAGCTGGATTAGTTTGAAGTGGAGATGAGGATTTTGGTTGGTGAATAGTAAATCTGGGAGAGTTTTGAACAGTAGGATTTTCATATCTACTTTTTGAGTTTGCAGATTCTGAAATAGTTTGTTGATTCAGATTAGCAGGAGCTTGGATTGGAGGTCCCTGTAATGAGTCAGTAGCAGCAATCTTCTTCTTTTTAGAGGAAGTAGTCGGGTGAGTAGACGGCTAACCTTGAACGGTCATCAGGGTCAGGTGGGTCAGGGGGAAGGTGAGCTGGAGATTTACCAGGGTTCAGGCCAGAATCACATCCCCTCTCGGAAAACCAGGGGTTCACTTGAGGAGAAGACATGTAATTATTTGATATTGGTCAACATTTTTGTAGTTTTAGCTAAAGAATCATCAATTTCGTTTTATTCTCGTTGAAATCCTGAAACTGGAATCTCTGTTGTCGGACCTCTATTTTCTTCTGCTTTGTTAAATAGTTTGACCATGCATTAAGCTCCTTAATCATGGTATCAAGTATTTGCAATCCGTTTCAAGGTTTTTATAGATAGACTGACAAATCATATTTTTCTTTGTCCAAAATAAGTGCTTCGAGCTTCATTTAGGAGTTTTAAATGAAGGGTTTAGCACAGTCCAACCATGTATTATACAAACCTAGTTCTATTTTAATCATAACTACTTTTTAATTCCTATAATTTGTAGATGAATCAACTAAACCATGAGTATATAATTTCAATATACTTTTTAGTTATATATACATAAATATGTTTGTTTTTGGTTGAAATTAGAAAATCAGTATCATTTGTGCGTTCTAGAATTTGGCTAACGTAAACGAAGTTTACGCGAGGGACTTAAGATTATGATACCATCATCACATGTACAAGTGGGAGATTAGTAATATTGCACAATCCTTGTTTTGCACTTCAAGTTATGACTTAAATGTATCTAAAGTATACATTGTCAGTCCAATGTGGCTGCATGATAAGTTTTCTGGCTTAATGGAGAAGAAAGACTATATAATATGTCACGTGATAATTATTTTTCATCTTTACGTTTCTCATCTTTCTAGTCAATTAATTAGTGTCATTTTTCGACTTTCCAAGTCCGACCATTTGTTTAAAGTTTATTCATGTACACACACATATAAACGTTTAGGTGCATGCATATAAATCCATTGTTGTCACCTTCTTCAATAACAACTCCATCAATATACCTTTGTCAGTCTTATAACTCAATTTGAGAACAAAATTTCCATTAATGAAGATACCAGTACTTACCCTAGTCTTTCTCCTGCAATTTGTTTTCAATCTTAGCCTACATTTCCACCCACTCGATCCCTTAAGTCCCCAAGAAATCAACATAACAAGCTCCATCGTCAAGAAATCTCATCTAGGCTCTCTCAAAGATCTCACGTTTCACTACCTCGATCTCGAAGAACCAAACAAGACCCATGTCCTCCAATGGCTATCCTCCAAGAAACCACCACATCCACCACGCCGTCGCTCACTAGTGGTGGTTCGAGCCGGTGGTCAAACCCACGAGCTCATCATCGACCTAACCTCAGGAAAAATCGCATCCTCACGCATCTACACAGGCCATGGCTTCCCTCCATTCACATTCATAGAGCTGTTCAAAGCAAGCAAGCTTCCTCTAACTTACCCTTCCTTCAAGAAATCGATTCATGATCGATCCCTAAACATCTCCGAGGTTTCTTGCATCCCTTTCACCGTTGGTTGGTACGGAGAAACCACCACGAGACGAGAGGTCAAAGCCTCTTGCTTCTACAGAGACGGATCTATAAATGTCTTCACAAGACCCATCGAAGGAATCACCATAACTATAGACGTTGACTCGATGAAAGTCGTGAAATACTCCGACAGATTCATAAAACCTATACCTGATAAAGAAGGTAACGACTTTCGGACCAAACACAAACCGTTCCCCTTCTCATGCAACGTCTCCGACACAGGCTTTAAGATTGTCGGAAAGAAAATAAAATGGGCTAACTGGAAATTCCACGTGGGGTTTACTGCTAGAGCGGGGGTAACCATATCGACCGCTTCGGTTCTTGACACAAGAATCAAAAGGTTTAGAAGAGTTATGTACAGAGGACACGTGTCAGAGACTTTTGTTCCGTACATGGACCCAACATATGATTGGTACTTCCGTACGTTCATGGACATAGGAGAGTTCGGTTTCGGGAGATCCGCCGTTAATCTGCAGCCACTCATCGACTGCCCGCAAAACGCGGCGTTTTTGGATGGATACGTGGCGGGGCCTGACGGGACAGCTCAGAAGATGAGTAATGTGATGTGTGTCTTTGAGAAAAATGGGTATGGTGCTTCTTTTAGACACACTGAGATTAATGTTCCAGGACAAGTGGTAAACTTCTAAATCCAGCTCCTTACTATATATTAATTTTTACTTAATTATTTTGTATATCTTGGTTTGTTATTTGATTATGATTATTATCTTTAATTTGCAGATAACTAGTGGTGAAGCTGATATTAGTTTAGTGGTTAGGATGGTGGCAACACTAGGAAACTATGATTACATTGTTGATTGGGAATTTAAAAAGAATGCAGCCATCAGAGTTGGGGTAATGTCTACTTAATGTATTTGTTACAAGTAATTAACCAACTAAAACAAATTATTGACTTTATTCTTTTAGTTTTATATCAGATAAACTTTAGAAAATGCTATGTTTTGAATAGTTTCTGGATAACTTTGGGAAACTTTGACAATCCATTTATTTTCCAAAAACATGTTATTCTTTATTTTACCAAAACATGTTATTCTTTAAGCTTTAAAAATGTAATTCTTTAATGTCAGGATATACTCTACTTGGTGTATAATTTAATTTTCTTTACTGTCCATTATATACATGTACAAATAAAAATAAAATTAATATGATACAAGAGAAAATCACCTAATTAAATAAAAAGTAAGACTAAAATCACAATTATTTTGTTTTGTTTTCCATTGTTATGCTAATTAGACATCCACCAAATGTCGCTCACCAATTTTTCCATTTACGTTATTTTAATTACAGGTGGATTTGACTGGAGTTTTAGAAGTCAAAGCAACTTCATACACTTCGAACAAGCAGATAATAACAGAGAACACTTATGGGACACTAGTGGCTAAAAACACCATTGCCATTAACCACGACCATTACCTAACGTACTACTTAGATCTTGACATTGACGGTAACGACAATTCTTTAGTGAAAGCCAAACTTAAAACCGTTAGAGTAAACAAAACCTCTTCTCCGAGGAAGAGTTACTGGACGGTCGTGAAAGAGACAGCAAAAACAGAAGCCGATGGAAGAGTTCGGCTCGGTTCAGAGCCGGTTGAGCTGCTAATAGTTAGCCCACAAAAGAAGACGGAAATAGGAAACACGGTTGGTTACCGGTTGATACCGGAACATTTACCGGTAACTTCGCTTTTAACGGACGATGATTACCCGGAGATTAGGGCGTCCTACACAAAGTATCCGGTTTGGGTGACGGCTTATAACCGGTCAGAGAGATGGGCCGGTGGGTTTTACAGCGATAGGAGCCGTGGAGATGACGGCTTAGCTGTATGGAGTAGCAGGTAATTCAGTATTTGTTTTGATTAATCACATGTTTTTTTTTTGAACTTAATTAATCACATGTTATAGTGTATAGTTTAGTTAGTTTATTATATAACATTTGTGGGTTTGTCTTGGTTGGGAGCAGGAACAGAGAGATAGAGAACAAAGACATAGTGATGTGGTACAATGTTGGGTTTCATCACATTCCATACCAAGAAGACTTTCCAGTAATGCCAACACTTCACGGTGGATTCACTCTTCGACCTTCTAATTTCTTCGACAACGATCCGTTAATCGCGTAAATACGTACTAAGAGAAAATATTTGATTTTATCTTGTTTATGTATAGTTTGATTCTGTTTTTGAGGTTTTAAAAGAGACTGTGTGGATAAATCTGATTTATGAGATTAAATGTATTGACACTATGAATTTTAGTGAATTTAGAAATTCAAGTAAACTCATGTTATTGAATTAATAATTTTACATCTTTGTTAAAATTACCCGCTAGAAATTTAAAGATTAATCATAATCTAGTGTAATTTAATTATATAAATTTATTTATAAAATTAATTAAATTTATTTAATTATTTTTTGTAAGATTTTAAATCTCTTAAATATATGTATATTTTTAAAATAAACTAAAATACATAAATGATAATATCAAGCGTCCACTATGCAAAATCTATTATTTGATTAGTTGAAAGATTTTAGGCACCTAAAACCCCCATCGTGCTTTTAGTTTGTGGTCCAATGGAATAGATATCCCCGGTTCAACCGGGTTCTCTGTAAACTTTACTCTTGCGTCTGCTTCCGAGTCTCCCCGGTTGAGCCCCCATATCTGACTTTCTTTCTACAACAAAGTCCTGAACTCTCTCTAATTCTGTACTCTTCCGCTTGCTTTGATTTCAACCTAAAGCCCACACCGCACGTCACGTCACAAAGAGAGAATCTTCGTTATTATATCCAAACAAAAAGAAGAAGAAATCGTTTGTTTTTGTTTCCAAGCAATCTTATATTATAATTTTTTTTTGTTTCTTACTGCCCATCTTGAATCAGACCGTACCCATGTTCACATATCCTTCCAAACATTCGAATCTCTGTTAAAAATCCTTTCTTTTATCCTCTTTTAGTTTTTAGTAGTTTTGGTGGTGGTGACCCAAACAGAAACATACATACGGCACAGAGGTGATGGGTTCCGCCGCTGCAGCGACTTCTTCTTCTTCTGATGCTGCCATCTCAGGCAAGTTTCTCTTTGGGATTACAGAGGCTTTAGTTATGTCTTTAGAGATCTAAAGACATGAGCTTTTGATTTTTTTTTTTTTTTTGGTTAGCATCAATAAGGTTTTGGATATCTATAATTTGAAACGACTTGGATGAGTTAAAGATTCACACTTTTATTTGAGATATAGATGAGATTGTAGATTTTTTTCAGCTTAAATAGGAAACTCACATGGACATTGTTGACATTTACGAATAAACTTTGTAGCTCTGCGTGAGAAGCATGAGAAGGAAGTAGAGAATCTAACACTCACCTCACAACCTTTGAATACATTGAGGTTGTTTGTTGAAGCTTCTCTTCTGTACATCAAGAGATCCGTATTGTATCTGCTTGCTCATGGAGGTTTGTTCATTCTTGTGACAACTTTGTTGGTGGCATTTGGAGTTTTTCTTGTTACTGTTGATGGACCTCATGGAAAGGTACATTCTTTTGCTGACATATATAGACTTTCCCGGGTTGTAGTAAAAAGTGTTCCAACAGTTTGTATAATTGTTGTTAACAGCATGTTGAAGAAGTATTTGAGTATGTCCGATACAGCTTATGGTGGATAACACTTGGCGTGGCTTCTTCTATTGGTCTTGGTTAGTCTCACACACTGTCTGTTATACCAGAAAATAGCATTTTGTATATAACACTGGTCCTTTTCTTGTATAGGATCTGGTCTCCACACTTTTGTTCTCTATTTGGGTCCACACATTGCATTGTTCACTCTAAAAGCAACTCAATGTGGCCGCATTGATCTGAAATCTGCACCATATGATACGATACAGTTCAAAAGAGTCCCCTCGTGGCTCGAGAAGTCTTGTTCAGAGTTTGGTCCTCCTCTAATGGTATCATCTGCTGGATCTCGTGTTCCACTTACCAGCATATTGCCACAAGTCCAATTAGAAGCGATACTATGGGGTCTTGGGACAGCTCTTGGAGAGCTTCCTCCATATTTCATCTCAAGGGCAGGTTCGTATATTGCTTCTCTAGCTTTCCACATTATTCACCAATGTATGTGTGTGCATAGGTTCTTAAGTTAATAGTTAAGTTAATACTTAATAGATTTACACTAACGTAGATCGATTTAAACCGGTTTTAACCGATTTAAACCAGTTTTAAGTGATTTATACCGGTTTTAATTGATTAGTTTAAACCGATTTGAGTCGTATTAATTGGATTTTAAGAAAATTGTTTCAGAGATGACCCCCTAGACTGATTTTTAGAACCTTGTTATTATGTTTTTGGTTCTCTTTCTTTTTCCAGCTAGCCTTTCTGGGAGCACAGTGGATGAAATGGAAGAATTAGAAGCTTCATCATCTGAAGATAGCGGATTTATGGCGGCTAACTTGAACCGTGTTAAGCGTTGGCTATTGACACATTCACAGCACTTGAATTTCTTTACAGTCTTGGTTCTTGCTTCGGTTAGTATGCATCCTCCCACTTAACTGTCCCTTCTGCTTTAGCGATTGTTTAGAATGTTATTGCATTTATGCAATATCTTCTGCCTTCTATGGTTTGCGAGAGTGATCAATACTTTGAACCAATGTTCTTAAAAAAGCATAGACGGTGGTTTTTTTTTTATAACACTTGGAAATGTAACAAGACGAGGATAATACAACAGAGAGAACAACAAAATAAAGGACAGGTGGGATAGACGGTGGTGGTTAGGCCTCTTATAGAGGATTATTGTTTACTCAGGTGCCTAGGCCGGATTTTTTGAATACTTAGACTGTAAAAAAAATCGTTTCCCTGGATGCAGCCGTTTAGACCGATATTTAGAACACTGCGTTGAACTAGTGTTTACCATTTACACACTTCTTATGTTTGAGTGCAGGTTCCAAATCCTCTGTTTGACTTGGCTGGAATAATGTGTGGACAGTTTGGAATTCCATTTTGGGAATTTTTTCTAGCGACTTTATTCGGAAAGGCCATCATCAAAACCCACATACAGGTGTGAGAAAACTTGTAGATTTGATATTTACTCTTTAAGCATGTTCTGACACCTGAATGGGTTTTAAATTTTGTTTCTTCTTATGATAGACAATATTTATCATCTGCGTTTGTAATAACCAACTGTTGGATTGGATGGAGAACGAGATGATATGGATACTTAGTCATGTCCCTGGTTTGGCTGATGTGTTGCCTGGACTCATTGCCAAACTCCATGCCATGAAAGAAAAGTATATTGATGTGTCACCTCCTGTTCCATCTCATATCAAGGTAACACAACACAACAAAACAACCTTTTACATTCTTGACTAAACTCTTTACAAAAACTTGTAATGAATGTGGTTTGTTTTTATTTGGTGGTAAGGTGAAAAAATGGGATTTTTCGTTTGCATCGATATGGAACGGGATAGTGTGGCTCATGCTCCTCAACTTCTTCGTCAAGATTGTGACAGCAACTGCACAGAGACACTTGAAGAAGAAGCAAGAGAAAGAAGTAGCTGCTTTGGCTCATTCTGATTGATAAAAGTACCTTGTGCTCCAACATACAAAACAGGACACTATCCAGGTTTGAGAAGAATGGTAAAACAAAATGGCAGCTTTTCTTTTAATCTTAGGACTCGTTAACGCATTGTTCTTGTGGGATTTGTACTGTATATAGAAGAAGAAAAAAAAAGATTGGGTTTAGGAGGAATTGGGATTGTGAGATTGCAGTGGAGGGCTTATTTTAATCCTGCAATTTTGCAAAGAAGGTTTTGTGGAAAGAACTCAGATAAAAAAAACATTTAGTTGCTAATTTGTTACTCGGCTTATTTAAATGTAAGCTAGTGTTAAGCTATTATGACCCAATCCGTGACAAGTTACAACTATCATTGTATATCTTCTCTTTTAATTTTACTACTGCAAAATTTTGTTTTACAAGAACATGAAGAACCTAACTGGGTTATATGCAACTTAATTTTTAACTCTTGGCCACTATAGAGTAAAATACCACACCATGCACTAGCATCGCTTGCTTATGAAGTTCTGAACACAACAATATTTGGTGAATCAGATTCTTGGAAAGCTTAGTGAGCAATTTGATTACTTTAGGTCCTCAATCTTCATGGAGCTCTACCCTTATTCAGCCAAAACCCAACATACACACCTAGAGCGGAGATACAAGAAGTATGAGAAAAGGAAGTTACATGATGATGTCTCCCAACACAAGGGAAAACATTAAAAATAGCTCGAAAGAAACAAAGCAGTCAAATATGGATGAAAAAATGCGACAGCTAACTACTTTGGACGTATTTAAGAAGGCAAGACTAGAGTAGTGCTTAGTCGACACAACAGCTTCATGGAAAATCATATCCTTTCACTTTGGATGGCAGGACATCACCAGGGTCAGTGGATGAAAGTTGATCTGATGATGAATCTCTAAAGTATAAAGGTTCCTCAAGTTTCCCTGGCACTTGAATCCCAAAGCTTCCTCAATGCCTTTCCATTTTAATCTGGTTTAATATTTGTATCTACTAGTCTTTTTGCATGATGTCGTCACAAATACTCTATTTATTGAATTACTTCAACTGAAATTTACTCGCTATTTTATCTCATTTTTTCTATATAGATTGGATTTGCTTCTAAGTAAACATCAAGCAAGTTATCACAGTAGATTTCAGCCGCTTCAGGTTGAAGAATACCAATGCTCTTTAGCATAGAACTAATCCAGGATAATTCTGCAGCCGTGTCTAGTATAGTTAGTTATACACTCTGCTTCAGAAGATAATCTAGCAACAAAATCTTGTCTTTGGTTGACCAAGAGATTATGTTTGACCCAAGAAATATATAAATAGTAGTTACTGTTTCTTATATCTAAGGGTGTGATTGGTTTTTAATGGAGTAATACGGTGAAAATTAAATGGCGAAAAGTGATGGAAAAAGAAACGTCAAATCTTTACTCTATTAAAAGGTCTTATTTAAGCCTTCTCAGCATAGCCACCTCCTCTAAAATAATTGGTCAATCATTCCTCTTCAAACGTCCACGTCGGATACGTTTAAGTAGCGAACTTAGTTATCCGGTCTGGTTTATGGTACGGTTTATGATTCTCGCGGCCAAACCTAATTCTTCTTCGCCATCTTCTCCTATCGTTCGTATTCCTCAGATTCCTTAACTTCTCTTCCGTTTTCGATATTATTTCTCTTCCGTTTTTCGACTTAATGCTCCACTCTCTGTTCTAATCAATCTTTACCATCATTGGACTCCTTTCACTTCCCTTCTGATTTTCTTATTTATACGTCCTTGCTCATTGCTTATCTATCGCTTAAACTCGTAAGAATGTCTACTCTATCTTTACTCTCTCTCACATATTTGCTTCCATAGAACCCGGCGTCAACTCTTCAATCACCACCGGCGATGAGATCAGTAAGAAGATTGTCTCCTCCTCCGCCACTACTACACCAAACTTCAAGTATTCTGTTTCTTCCGGCGTCAACTCTTCAATCCCCACCGGCGATAAGACCAGTAAGAAGATCGTCTCCTCTTCCGCCATTGCTATACCAAACTTGAAATTTCCTGCTTCCTCCGCCATTGTCACGAAGCCTCACGGCAAGGCTGCTGTTTCGTCTCCAACATCGATGGCATCGGTTGCCGACCTTCAGAGATGTTTCTCTTGGCCCACATGAAGTCGCTTTGAGACTAGGGAAACAGGCTGTAGACGAGTTCCGCCGGAAGTTCCACTGAAAGAAATAATATATAATGAATGAGATAGAGTGGATAATATATAGCTTCTTTCTTTTTAAACTGGTTCTCATAGTGTTATGAGAAAGATCTGGAAGATATATAATGGACATACGTCTATTTTTCTTGTGCAGCTTAAAAGAGAAATATCGACAAGGAAACTGCTTAAACATCTATATGTGGTCGAAATCATCAGAGCTCTTAGTCACTTCCATTTCGACATATAAAGGACATAATTGGTACAGTAAGCACCGCTCTCACAGAAGAAGCCATATCAAAGAGCTTGAAACAAGCATCTATCAAACTTTATCATCACAAAGAAGACGCCAAATCAAGCATCTGCCAGGTCTGTTTCTTTTTGCTTTGTTTTCCATAGTCAAGTCTTTGGCTTTGATGAAATCTCAAGTAAAGTCTTCTACGAGGTTATGTAGCTAAGTGAACAACACCAAGCTTAGAGAAAAAATTTAGGGGTGTTGTGACATAGTTTAATAGAAATCTTTGATGATTTCAAGCGTTCATTGATGGTGATCATGGCAGTGAATATAGAACTGATATGGATTATTGGTTTTTAGGAGGAGTATACAATCGGTGATGAAGTTGGAAAGCTACACTGTGAGGAAGAAGAAGATGGTTACAGAAGAGGGGGTCTGTGCAGCGTACAAGATAAATGTCTACAAGGAAACTGATTAATATCTATGTGGTTGAAATCATCAGAGTTCTTAGTCACTTCCATTACGACATACTCCAAGTAAAGATCACCGTTAACGTCACCACCGATTCCAACTTCTCCAAATGGCGCATCACAATTTTCATTTGAGATGCTTCAAGTATCTGACCAGAAATATTTGAGACAGTACAATCTTCATGATTGACTTTGCGTGATTGCGTTGAACAAAGAGAGGGACCGGTATGACCTAAGATATTTAAACCAATATAATGAGTTTTCTTTCTTAGTTTATTGCAGGAACTTCACATTTTTCTCTGTTTACTTAAAAGAAGAGGCCGTATATGTTTGAGAAGTTGCAGAAGAAAAAACGTTTTTCATGATGCATAAAGAGAAAAGAGCAGCAGTTACTAGCTTACCAATCTTAATGTATTGTCTTTTTTTTTTTGACAAACAATCTTCATATATTGTTAGAAAGAACTTTAAGTTAGTGCAGTCTAGGACACTGGTTCCGTTAGTGGATGTTCCCCGTTGAAGAGCTGCTCTACATCTTTGGCTCAGCGTATTTCATAGAGAATGAAACTCAGATTGTTTAGTTGGATGTGGAGAGTCTCTGATTTCTTTAGTCTTATGTTGAGAGGATGCATTTGGTGTGAGTTTTGTTTGTTTCACATTTTATACTTCATTTTAAATGTTACCTGGCTGATTGAATAAAGCGTATAAGGAAATCACATAACATTAATGCCTGGACTGAGAAAAATATATAATAAAAAACTTATGTATTTCCAGAATTATTAGAATTATTCACTGGAAGCATAATGTAACACAAATTTGTCCTCCATATTCTTATCAATGATGCCCTATCCCTCAATTTGGCTGAATTTTATGTGCTACCAGTTGTCTGTAGCAGGTTGACTTTCCATAACTGATCCGTACACTTCCTCTATCTTCATTTAACATGCATGCTATTCATTTTGATCACTTTAGAATTTTATTTTCATCGTATAGACAGTAATCACAAGGAAAAAACGAAAAATATGTGATATGTTTTCAGTACGACAATTGTATCTATCCCATTCCCTTAAGAACACTCTAGATTGAACCCGCATACGGGCGAATATGAATATTTATAATTTTTGAAATTTGTTATGCTGAAATTGTACTAATCATATATTAATCACCTATTTATTTGTTTATTTAAAAATCCAACATCATACCAATAGTTTAATTTTAAACATTAGTTTTATATGAATTTTTACAATTTTTTTCTTATTTTTTATTCTCTAAATGTTTGTATATGACCAAATTTTATTATTTAAATTATATTTTTAAAATATTATTTAATTTAATATATTATGTTTCAGTTTGGTGTTTTTATTTTTACTACAAAAATCAAACATAAAATATTACAAACAATAAATTGTTTGTTTTGTTTTATAAAACAATAATATGATAATTTCAAGAAGAATTGAGATACACTATTTAATTTTAAAATTAATTACTAAAATATACATATATATGATCTAAAATTTACCCTGGATTAAATATAATAAACAATAATAGTATAATGGAAATATATTTGGCTTTTCTGAGGAATGTTATTTTTAAATGTATAACTGTTTATTTGTTTTTGTTAGGAAAATATTATATATGAATAAATTTTGGATATTTAGTTAAGTTTTTAATAGACTTTTTGTATGGTAGATGAAAAGTATAACCCTATATTAATATATTAGATGATTGAAATTATGTGTAATTATATGTTTGTGTGAATTATAATTAAGGGTAAAGTGTGAATCGTGAAATATTTATAATATATTATCTTTATAGATCTCGGTTAATAGGATTAATTTCTATTATTATAATATTATTATTTATTGTGGGGTTTGTTTAGATTAAATAATTAAGATTGTTATTAGGAGTGGAACATAAATGAAATATAGATGTGTAATATAAATGATAGATTTTAGACTATATCCAAATTTAAATTACAATTTTGGCACAGTTTATCAAAACTAAAATTCTATTTTAATAGAGTAGATAAATGTAGCGAGCTCATGTTAAACCCAACGTATTCCTTGTGTCACAAACATTAGCGCATATTTGATTAGACTACTTTTGAAGTGCCCTTAAAGTGTATTTTGTAACAAAAATTTAAAAGTGATCTATTTAGGAGAATTGGCCAAAATAAAAGGGAAATTTGCCAAAAATGGACTAAAAATCACAACTATTGTCCCTGTAGAATAAAATCAAATTTTGTCACTTTTGGACTATCACTACTCTTTTGTATATAAAAATTCATAATAATTGAATACATGAAAAATATTTTTACATTCAAAAAATGTTTGGAATAGTAATTTCAAAAATAAGGTAAATGGGGTAGTAAATCAGATCTACCATCTACGGCTGCTCAGAGCGTGATATCTACTAACAACAAATTGATCTACGGACTGTAGAATTGGTAATACACTAAAAACATTGAAATCTACGAAAGAAGAATATGATATCTGACATTTCTTCTTTGTTCTGATATTTTAGTAGAAGAATATGATATCTGACATTTCTTCTTTGTTCTGATATTTTAGTAGAACACAACACAAACGAATGTTTCTCTCGTCTACCCTAGAAGAACATATATTCTGAAACTTTTTGTTTAATCTACGCCCGTAGAATTATTGTATCTACTGGTTACATATTAGGTAAATTTGGTAGAATGTATCTTCTATCAACGATTTTTAACAACTATCCGAAAATCTAACAAAATCCAAAAAAAACAGTTAGTAAATATTCTCTAAATATTTTTATTTCCTTTTTAAATTTTTTTGCCTTGAACGTAGGTTCTTCGAGCATAAATAAAAATTAAATTGACATAATTTAAGTTTTGCGGGAAAAGAGAGTATTTCGACAAAACCAACTTCATAAAACATTCAAAAACTTCGAGCCAAGTGAAACGATCTATATAAGCTTGATGATCATTATCTCCTCTTCACTTCTTGGACTTCTTCTTTGGTACCCTACAGAAGCAAAGGCCAGAAAATGAATTAGGACATGTTCATGGATTGAAAACAACTACCTAATTTGATATCATTAAAGAGATTGGACTTACTCTGCAGTTTGAGTAGTAGTAGCAGCACCCTACACCACAAACCAATATTTAAGGATCCTTAATTTATCAAACTCAAAGAAACATTTCTAATTATAGAAATGAAGTTTAGTTAATACCTTAGCTAGACAGTCCTCTCTCCTAGCATGTTTCATCTCACGGCTCGCCTTGTTCTTAGCCTCAAACTGATAAGACAAAGTCTTCTCTCTCGCCTTCTCAGCCTTGGACTTATGAATACTCTCCATCTACACACGCCTGTTCTTAAAGACATTACCCTTAACACGCATGTACATGTCATGGTAATAATAATTCATCCTTCACCAGCTTCCTAATGTTTTGCCCTACAAAAAAACAAACCAACACTCTCTTAGATTTAATCAGAGCTACTAATAATCAATCTACATAGCCATTATCTCCACCTAGTCATAGTAGCATCAACTACTACGCATTTACATTTCTAGATTCAACATAGTCAGATCGCATCGCAAGTGATCACAGTACAAATTGAGAGAAGCGAGAAAATGATACGGGAGTTGTCCATGGAGATGTCGGAGGATTCACTCGGATCGAGCCAAACTTTGCCCTTCCGGGCCGCTTCTGGAGCTTCAGAGACACCATTTTACCAGGAAGATTTGGTGTGGCGGAGAACTGCTCCTCGGAACTGTAGATATAGTTTAGAGAAAATAATTTAGAGAAAATTACCATATTTTATTAAGTAAATGTATAAGCAAAGGAAAAAAGGGGATATTCATTATTGTTTGTACTATAGGGACAAAGATTGTTAATTAAATTCTACGGAGA
>JABAYD010006380.1:0-18947 GCA_014822095.1 Diplotaxis tenuifolia | reverse complement strand
CCACCAAATACGTGGCAAATTTAAATTTAACAACAATTTTAATTAGCAGATTTATATATCGACAGATTTATTTTTTCCGTAAACAAGTCTGTCGTCGTCGATTTTTTTTTAAAATTCCAAAGCCCTTTCGTCATTTGTCATTTTTGTCACAACTACAAGGAAGTGCAATTTCGACAATAAAAATTTTAAACTTTTATGAGTTAGTCTAGTAATTTCTCAATTAATTCAAGTCGTTTACTCCAAAAAAAAACTACAATGAATATGATTTTTCGATTGTTTTCTTATACAGATAATATTGAATCAATGTTGGAATTAATGAGTAAGGGAAATTGTTATAGCGGTGAACAGATCTAAAAGCAGCAAGTTGTTCATAAACATACCACGTCTATTTTGTCGTCCAGAACTGAAGTCGATGGTGAGAAAAAAATATATTTGGTTGTTAATATCATTACTCTACCCAAACTACATCCCTTCATCATTGTAATTTACTGTTATAAGTATATCTACCATAGTCATCAATATATTAACGTTTACGTATGGTGCCAAACTGACTAGTATGGTCTGATCCTTTACTCAAAAAAACGCAACAGTGACCGTGGCAGGAAAGGTGTTTTGGGCTTGCGGCATGTCGACTAATTAAGGAGGATCAGCTCGTAATTGCACATATTTTAATAACAATTTTTTATATATATTTAGTGATTAATATTTTTTTGTAGGTTAAAGCAAATGGGGGTAATCCCGTCGATATTCTCGATGTCGTAAAGGAGGCATACACGTACAAGAAGACGGGTGAGATTCAGGATCCCATAATCAGAGAAGTCGTAGAGATGGTGCAAACACAAAAAGAAGCATTTCTAGCTTCTCAGCATATCTCTGATGACGATTCCTCGGCATCAGCTAACACCAACTTTTCCCTGACTCCGGTTTAACGAAATGATGGAGCATGTATCTTTTTAAAATTGTTTTTCTTTTATTATTATTATTATTATAATTCTTGTAATTCAGTTATTTAATAATATTTAATCAAAATTTTTTAATAGGAGGTTCCAAAAAGGAAAGGACGTTTGATCGGTTTGGCTCACCGTGCCGCTTCGTGTCCCGCTTCTTCGTCTTCACAATCCCCTCTTGATCCCGTGATTATAGAGGAGCTCCAAAACAAAGATGCACGGATTGTAGCGTTGGAGAATCAGAACGCTACAATTCTTGCTAAATTAGCGGATAAGAAGAAGTCCAATCAAAATATATGGGACAAGATGAAGAGCCTTTTTCCGAATGAATTTTAGTTTTTTTTAAACTTTAAAATGTTGTTTGGATTTATGTAAAACTTTTTTATAATATGTGTTTTTAATTTCAGTTTTTATGATTTATAAAAAATAATTTTAATAAATTTATTACAGAATAGAAATATATTAAAAATATTTTTAAAATAATTAAAAATACATTTCCGATGGAAAAAAAGCGACAGACAAATCCGACGGCAAATGTCGGTCGGAAATTTCCGATGACATATTTTCGTTGGAAAATTCTGTCGTCGGAATTTCCGACGCACATTTGCCGTCGAAAATTTCCGACGGACATTTGCCGTCGGAAAGTTCCGACGGATACTTGCCGTCGGAAAGTTCCGACGGATACTTGCCGTTGGAAAGTTCTGACGGACACTTGCCGTCGAAATTTTCCGACATACGTTTCTGTCGGAATTATGATTCGTCGTATGTTTCGACTACTTTCCGCCCAATTTTTCCGACCAATGTCGTTGTCGGTTATCTGTCGAAAAATATCTTCGTCGCTACTCGTCGAAAAGTCGTCAGAAACTGTGACGAATTTTTTGACGAACTTTTCTTTTCCGACAAGATATTTCCAACGACGACTGTTTTCATCGGAAATTCGTCGGAATGTACGTATTCTGACGAAATTCCAACGAAAATGGCCATCAGAATCCGTATGTTTTCTTGTAGTGCGAGTTCATAATACATTTAACTATATGTTTCGATAAAAATGTAATATTAGTTCAAACTAGATTGGCGTATGATTAACGGCTCATAATACATGATCCAACCTATTGGTAGAAAAACACAACAACCACCTAAATATGAGTATTTTAAGAACCTATTCATCCATCTCATTCGACTCTTCAGTGTCGGGGTATATTAACCCTAGCTATTGAAAACTACTTGTGTGGAGAACTCATACTTGTTAGACTTTTCAAAGCATATATATGTATTGAAGGGCTTTAACTGCATTGACTGACTAACACCGGGCTCGCACTATAAATTAGGCGCAAAATGTACGATTCAAACATTAAAAAAAAAACAAAAAAACTCAAAGTATAGTAGAAAAATACATATTATAACGTCTTCTTTGCTATTTCATGAAAATGTATGGGGTTAGGATGTTAGCATCATCACCAATGTTGATGTTTCTTCTCAGCCTTCTAATGGCTTCCTTCTTCGACACCACAGGTTTAATCATCTTTTAAGCTTATGTTACGTCCATTAATCATCTCCTATGAAGTACGTAATTATATTATATTAATTACATAATTTTATAGCTGGACAAATCGGAGTATGCTACGGGATGGTAGGGAATAACCTACCAAGACCTTCGGAAGTTGTGGCTATGTACAATCAGTACAACATCCAGCGAATGCGGATTTACGGCCCTAACTCCGACACTCTCAACGCTCTCCATGGCTCAAACATCGAGCTCATCCTCGACATTCCTAATAGCGACCTAGGAGGTATCGCCTCCAGCCAAACGGTGGCCAACACATGGGTCCAAAACCACGTCAAGAACTACGACGGTGTCAGATTCAAGTACATATTGGTTGGAAACGAGGTGATGCCCACGGGCCCAGGTGGGGCTGGGAGTGTTCTCATCCAGGCGATGCAGAACATTGATAGAGCGGTTTCCGAGGCATGCCTCAGGATCCAGGTCACCACGACTACATACATGGGAGCCTTTACAGACACGTATCCTCCGTCGAGCGGAAGATTCAGGGATGAGTATAGGAACTTTCTCCAACCAGCGATAGGTTTCTTGGTGAGCAAGCGATCTCCTCTTCTTGTGAATATTTACACTTTCTTTGGTTACAAGGACAACAGGGACATCTCTCTAGAATTCGCCTTGTTCAAACCAAACCCTGGATTCAGGGACCCACAAACCCAGCACTCTTACAACAACCTCTTCGACGCCAATCTCGACTCAGTTTACGCGGCATTGGAGAAATTGGGCGGTGGGTCGTTGGATATCGTAGTGTCGGAGAGCGGCTGGCCCACTAATGGAGGAGAGCGCGGGACAAGTGTGGAGAATGCGAGGACTTATGTTAACAGTTTGATACAACATGTGAAGAATGGATCTCCAAGAAGGCCAGGGAAAGCTATAGAGACTTATTCGCCATGTTCAATGAGAATGATAAGACTCCTGAGTATGAGAAGTACTGGGGGCTGTTTCTTCCTAATAAACAGCCTCAGTATGATGTTAATTTCAACTAATCTTCCTGGAGAGACTTCGTGAAGAAGAGAGTTAGTAACTAAGCAGTGATGCGGTAAATGGTAGTATTTGTCTATTTTATGTAAGAGTATTAAAAATGTGTGAACTTGTTGTAATAATCACTCTAATATTAAAAGTACAATATAAACCTCGTTTGGGGTGTCCACGTAGGCGGATTTAATTGACCAATAAGATTGTTCTATTCTGCCATGTCATTAGTGCTGTCTGGGTCATCCGATTGGGCTTAATTGTTTTGGGGCCTAAAAATGTTTTGTTGTGAGCCCAATCAGATCATTAGGTCATGATGCCTCTCCTCTCCTCGCATCTCTTCCTCTCCCGATTCCTCTTTGTCTCCTCTCTTTGCAGATCGGTTTTGAAATCAATACTCCTCCAAATATCACTTGACTTTCTTTGGGTTACATGGCTGCGTCGTTGTGTAACGCTCTGATTGATTGGAAGGACATTTTTCTCAATGGATCTCCTCTCGGGTAAGTCACACAGGTTTGTTTTGTAGATACACAACCTCTATGTCGGCTACATCTATAAGATGGTGCTCTGATCCTTCTTCATCTGACACAGAAGACGCCTCTGAGTTTGATTCATCCTCATCTACATTTGGGGAAATAAGGAAGCCATTCATAGGGTTCATCATAGCTCTTTCTTAATTAGGAGCTTACCAGAGAACTGACCTGAAACTCAAAAGAACACCATCTGTTTGCTGCAGTTAGCTTCTGAGATAAACAAAACAAAAGGTTTTATATCTTTTTGATACCGACTCGAGCCAGGCGATTGATCCAACCAGGAATAGGATTTGCTGTGAGCTGGAAGCATACTTCTTCGGTGAAATGCTTACAGTTCTTAGCAATCAAGTGGTAAGTGTCCCCATGGTATTTTCTCGAAAGCTTCTCCATGTGTACGGAACTCAGAACGGGACAAAGGTTATTGTTCCCAGCAAAACAGAGCGTCTAAAGATGAAACATGGGCAGTTCTTAGGTTCAACTTCAAATCATAGTAATCAACCATGGTGCCATCGCAGGTTTCGCGTTCTGAAATTGAAGACTGGTGAAGAAGACGTTAATGGTATCTACTTATGGATCCGGGCTTATTAACTTTTGATCGGTCAAAACTGAAGCTAACCATCTTTCCACTGTCTTCTTCATCTCTAGGCGACTCCTCCTCTATCTACCTCATAGAAGCTTCTCTTGTTACGCCTAAGACCCAGATTTATTGTCGTAATCATATTATGGACAAGGCTTCGTGATCCCTCGCTTGACTCCTCCTAGAAGAACTCTCAAGAGTTACTCATCGCAGCCAATCCAAAGTCTTTCTTCTACTGTAATTTTACTTTCCTTTGGCCTGGAAGAAACTGTGTTTATAGGTTATCTGATTTGAAGGCAGAGAAGAATCCCGCAGAAATGAGCCTCCTGCTAAATGGAGACTTTCTTATGTTGTTTTTAAGGTACCCTAAGAATAACATGGTTCCCCTTCAGAAAGTAAGACTTCCAACCATACAAAGTGATTAGCTGTTTCATTGGTTTTGAAAGTGATTCTGATGTGATTTGTAGTCTGAAGAGGACTTGCAACTAAAGCAGAACCTTGAGCTCTATGTTGAGAGGGTTCAAGATCCCAATCCTGAACCCCAGAAAGCTGCTCTCGAAAGCATGAGGTAGTCTTCATTGATTAATACTCAGATGATCTTCGTTGGAGCTTTAAGTACTGTGTTCATGATTAATTATCATAGTAATATAATTTAATTTGGTCTTTTGTTTTTTTTTTTTGTCTCTAGGCAGGAGATCCGTGGCTCAACAAGCTCCATGACTTCGGTTCCAAAACCCCTCAAGTTTCTCCGTCCTCATTATGGAACTCTTAAGGAGTTTCATAAAATATGGTCGAGTCCGATCTCAAGGTAACAATTTCAAGAAATTATTACCATCTTATTGCTTACTCTACTGTGTGTATGGATTAAAGATTGGTGTTTATGTATCTGCAGAAATTGATGGCTGATATATTGTTTGTCTTGGCACTGACCATGTCTGCTGAGGGTGAAAGGGTATGTGCTTTCTTGCTATTATAATAAAACATATTCTCTTACCTATTCCTATTTTTTTCGTATTGATACCACTGTGTGTTTCCCCTCATGTTATTTGCCTATCAGATTTTTATTTTGTGGTTCTTGGTAGACTTTGAGGTAGGTTTTTTTGCTTGACTTTGTTATGTAATACTCTTTTCAGGAAAGCTTAGGATATAGGTTGACTGGATCAGAGGGTGACATCGGATCCTGGGTCACGAGTATGTCACGAACTTGGCCGGAGAGATTGCTGAAGAGTATACAGTATCAAGCATCTGCCAGGTCTGTCTCTTTTTGCTTTGTTTGCATAATCAAGTCTTTGGCTTTGATGAAATCTCAAGTCTGCTACGAGGTTATGTAGCTAAGTGAACAACACCAAGCTTAGAGAAAACTGTTAGGGGTGTTGTGACATAGTTTAATAGAAATCTTTGATGATTACAAGCGTTTCATTGATGGTGATCATGGCAGTGAATATAGAACTGATATGGATTATTGGTTTTTAGGAGGAGTATACAATCGATGATGAAGTTGGAAAGCTACACTGTGAGGAAGAAGAAGATGGTTACAGAAGAGGGGGTCTGTGCAGCATACAAGAGAAATGTCTAGAAGGAAACTGATTAAATATCTATGTAGTTGAAATCATCAAAGTTCTTAGTCACTTCCATTACAACATACTCCAAGGAAATATCACCAATATAATGAGCTTTCTTTCTTAACGTCACCACCGATTCCAACTTCTCCAAATGGCGCATCACAATTTTCATTGGAGGTGCTTCAAGTATCTGACCAGAAATATTTGAGAAAGTACAATCTCCATGATTGGCTTTGCGTGATTGCGTTGAACAAAGAGAGGGACCAGTATGACCTAAGATATTTAAACCAATATAATGAGCTTCATATTTTTCTCTGTTTACTTAAAAGAAGAGGCCGTATCTGTTTGAAAAGTTGTAGAAGAAAAAACGTTTTTCGTGATGCATAAAGAGAAAAGAGCAGCAGTTCCTAGCTTACCAATCTTCATGTATTGTCTTCTTCTTTTTTTTTTGACAAACAATCTTCATATATAGTTAGAAAGAACTTTAGGTTAGTCAGTCTAGGACACTTGATTGGTTCCGTTAGTGGATGTTCACCGTTGAAGAGCTGCTCTACATCTTCGGCTCACCGTATTTCATAGAGAATGAAACTCAGATTGTTTAGTTGGATGTGAAGAATCTCTGATTTCTTTAGTCTTATGCTGAGAGGATGCATTTGCTGTGAGTTTTGTTTGTTTCACATTTTATACTTCATTTTAAATGTTATCTGGCTGATTGAATAAAGCGTATAAGTAAATCACATAACATTAATGTCTGGAATGAGAAGAATATATAATAAAAAAAATTATGGATTTCCAGAATTATTAGGATTATTCACTGGAATCATAATATAACACAAATTTGTCCTCCACATTCTTACCAATGATGCCCTATCTCTAAATTTGGCTGAATTTTATGTGCTATCAGTCGTCTGTTGCAGGTTGACTTTCCATAACTGATTCCGTACACTTCCTCTATCTTTATTTAACATGCATGCTATTCATTTTGATCATTTTTAGAAATTTATTTTGATCGTATAGACAGTAGTCACAGGGAAAAAACGAAAAATATGTGATATGTTTTCAGTACGACAATTATATCTATCCCATTCCCTTAAGAACATACTAGATTGAACCCGCACATACGGGCGAATATATGTTTATTTTTAAAATATTATTTAAACTATAAAATCAGTTAAAGATAATATCAATTCTTAGGTATATGAATATTTATAATTTTTGAAATTTGTTATGCTGAAATTGTACTAATCATATATTAATCACCTATTTTATTTATTTATTTAAAAATCCAACATCAGACCAATAATTTAATTTTAACATTAGTTTTATATGAATTATTACAATTTTTCTTATTTTTTATTCTCTAAATGTTTGTATACGACCAAATTATATTATTTAAATTACATTTTAAAAATATTATTTAATTTAATATATTATTTTTCAGTTCGGTGTTTTTATTTTTACTACAAAAATCAAACATAAAATATTACAAACAATAAATTATTATTTCTTTTGTTTTATAAAAAAAATAATATGATAATTTCAAAAATAAATGAGATACACTATTTAATTTTAAAATTAATTACTGAAATATACATATATATATATATATGTGTGTGTGTGTGTGTGTGTATCTAAAATTTACCCTGGATTAACTATAATAAACAATAAACAATAATAGTATAATGGAAATATATTTGGCTTTTTTTAGGAATGTTATTTTTAAATGAATAAGTTTTATTTGTTTTTGTTAAGAAAATTTTATATATGAGTAAATTTTGGATATTTAGTTAAGTTTCTAATAGATTTTTGTATGGTAGATGAAAACTATAACCCTATATTAATAGATTAGATGATTGAAATTATGCGTAATTATATGTTTGTGTGAATTATAATTACGGGTAAAGTGTGAATCGTGAAATATTTATAATATATTATATTTATAGAACTCGGTTAATTAGGACTAATTTCTATTATTATAATATTATTATTTATTGTGGGTTTTGTTTAGATTAAATAATTAGGATTGTTATTAGGAGTGTAACAGAAATGCAATATAGATGTGTAATATAAATGATAGATTTTAGAATATATCTGAATTTATATTTTTTTTCAAAAAACATTGTTCATTAGTATTACTACTTATGAAACTATTTACTTGCACTAATTACAATGATTTCGTCAATCTTTATATTTTTCTATTTAATTTAACATTATATTTCTTCTGTTTTTAACTATAAGTTTAATTATACAATATATTATGTATATAAACGATATAACTGAAAATTTTATTTAAGAGACTAGCCGCGCGTAGCGCAGCCAAAAGATCTAGTAAGGATTAATGAGCCTTTAAGTATTGTCTTTACTTCATCGGTTTCAGTAATGTAATGAGAGTTGTTTAAATTTATTCATATATGTACTCCATCCGTTTCTATACTAAGTGTTAGTTTCGTTTTTTAGCATTTGTTTCATTATAAATGTTGTTTTATATTTCTAATATACATATTAAATAATTTTATAAATTACTCTTATTTTTAATTTCTTAATTAAAAAAACCAAAAAAATGTATCGAACATGGGATAGCATATAATTTATTAATTTTCAATATGTGTGCACAAATTTTAAACTACACTTAATATGAGATGGAGTGAGTGTGAATTGTTTGTTCATTTCATAGTAAACATCAACTTTTAAATATTAGCTGAAACATTTAGACATAACACAAGCAGTGTTTCAAAAGAAGAAAAACATAACACAAGCCTAAGCAAAGCGTCAGCAAGGCGTCTATTTTTGTCGGCCAAAACTTAAATCGACCCCCAGAAGGAATTTCTTTGGCTATCAATTAGGATAACTACACAATGCTTCTACTAGTACTTCATACGACGACATGTCCTCCATGATTGCGATCTTTGATACCGAATTCAATCATCTTAGTTTTAAACTAACGTTTTACTTGTTTCATAATCTTTTGTACTGATTTTCTAGACTGCTATGAGGTAGTTAGACCTAATATTGAGAACATAATGATAACAATATTCATTACCACTACCTTTTTATTTGCCAATCTATTTTATTTTCTACAATATTGTAGTCATAAATATCAAATGTCTAATTCACCCATTACAGAAACAAAAATCATTGATGATCTCCCGAATGTTACGTAAACTTAAACGACTTATTAACGAGAAATAAGGTGCCATTGTGATTTCAAGTAAAAGGATACAATTAATGGTCCACAATCGACGTGTGATTACCGGCTTGTACCATGATTCCAAAATGCAAGTCGTCATCGCATTTAAACAAAAACTTTTAAACATTTAGCTGAAACATATAGACATAACACAAGCCTAAGAAAAGCCATCATCAACACGACGTCTATTTTGTCGTCCAAAACTGAAATCGACACCAAGAAGAAAGTTCCTCACATGTCCCTTCATGGTTGCAATATTAAGTACCAAACTCAATCTTAATTTCTAGACTGCTATGAGGTAGCTACGAGCCTACGACTTGATATTGAGAACATAATGTAGATTTCAAACATGTATCAGAATATTCATTAATATTTTCATAATCAAAAAGGAAAATTTATTAGTACGATGAGGTCATTATGTGCATAGGAGTATTCCCTTAAATGCTTGGTTACCCAGTATCCATTACACCAGTTTATTATATTTCTTTACAATACTTGGTACTAACCCGCGCTCCTGCACGAGCTAATTAGATTATTAATTTTACATTATATTAAGAGATTTTGTTGAACATATTTTTATTAGGAATATCTATTGATAAATCAGTTTGGATTTAGATGATTTTTTTATTACAAATTTTTAGAATAAAAACTTTAAATCTGATTCGGTATTTATAAAAATCTCGGTTTGAATTGGTTTGGTTGGTCGGATCGTAACAGGTTCTGTTAGAGTTCGAGTTCGATCCTCATTTTAATTATTTTTTAACAAAAATCCAAATATATACTTAAATCCTTAAAATAAAACAATATAAAACATAAAACTGAACATTTTAAGACCAAATACTCAAATTTACATAAAAGTATTTAAATTAAATATTACGATGAAAAACGAATAAGTATTTTCAGTATTTTGAACTTTTTTGTTGTTTTTAGGTATTTACTTGTAACTATTTGATAATTCATATTTTTGAATATCTATAGATATAAAATTAAAAATAATTTATGTATTTAAATATATAATTGTGATGTAGATATTTTGGGTCGGATTCAGGCTTGGTTATCCGAGTATTTAATCAGATTTAGTTTGTGTTGACTATTACTTTTAAATCAAGTGTGGCTGAGTTTCCTGGATATGTATATATTTATCTGAATTTATTTTTTTCTACTAATATCAAAAAAAAATTAAGTGTAAAACAAATATTTTGAGCTTATTTTACATACATAATTATTGGACCGTACTTTAAAAATATCAATAGAACTATTGGGTATGGTGTTAATATTGTCAGACATGTTTCACAATTGACGTAGTCTATAACTAATAATTTGTATTTTCTTATAATATTATTTAGTAAATATAATAAAAACACGATACAATCGAATGAAAGAAAACTATGGTAGCATCAAAAGTACTGTGATCTTTTGACTTGGAACCTGAATTGTGTTTTCAATGGATTTCGTGAATTTTTTTTTTTTTAAAGTTGTTCCAATCCCTATTTTTCTAACAATTTTTATTTTGTTTTAAATTCTTGGTCTTATATGAAAACACTTCACATAAAAGTAATATTTGGTAAAATAAAAATTCAATTTTGTGTTTGTTGTTTTTCACCTTAGTTTTTTTTTTAATTCAGAATCAATCACAATTATTTATTGTTTTCGGTATACATAATCTTCAACTATAGTCAAGTTTGGAAAAATAGGAAACTTTAATTTTTAAAAAATATTTTCATCCGAATATCAATAGTTTAGTTGATGCAAATTTTAATGATTTTGTACTTTCTTCAACAATGATATTTTCATAATTACACAGAAATAACTTCAAGTCACTAATGCATAAGTTACAAATGTATAAACTAAAAATAGATTAATTAAAAATTAGTGTTTAAAGACATTAAATAATGACATTACAAAAATTAGTGTGTGAACGCATTAAATGTTAAATCCTTGTGAATCTGACACGTGTAAACGTATTTATTACAATGCTTCTCTTTTAATATATAGAGGATTGCACTTTTTGAGTATCAAATGCCAAATTCAACTACAGAAACACATATGTTTCCTCTATAGAAAAGCTTCAGAACTTTCGGATTTATCGTCTAACTAAGGAGAAATAACCAAAAGGGCATAGATGATTTCAAGAACAATTAGTAACAAAAGCCATCCTACCATACTTGATGATGGCTAGTTTGTCTAGAGACGTTAAGATACAATTTAATGGTCCACAATAGACTTGTGATTACCGGCTTTACCATGATTCCAAAATGTAATAAGTCATCGCATTTAATCTTAGGTTGTATGCAGTGGAGTGTGTAGGGAATGATCCATTATTCGGAGAATTTTAGATATTCGATGTCTAATTTTTTTTGTTAACATAATATATTAACAAATTTTCTCTAGAAGATTACTGGCGCAGCGTACGAAGGGTGAACGGTCGATCTAAGAACTTTAGGGTTCTTGGAGACCTGTTCTTGGATCACTGAATCGAATCGAACAAGGGTTTAAAGCAAAGTTTCTGTTTTTATTAATCAAAGTTGTAATCCAAAACATAACAGCTAGATGTGTTTATATAGCTATTCCTTTTAACAACACTTTAAAGGAATAGGAAACTTAAAACGAAAGTAAAAAGGAAACATAACATAATTATGTAAAACTCAAAACCAAATCCTTAAAGTCGTATGAATTTGAAGTTGTTACTTTGGCGCCAAGCAAAGGGATGCAGCTGCATCAGGTCCCCCGGGGTGATTGGGATTCGACCTCGAATCAAGTGGCAAGTCTGGAGGAATGTACTTGGACAAATAACGAATGTTAAAGACGTCGAATGTGGTGATGTCGGCAGGGAGCTCAAGACGATAGACGTTATCGTTAATTTTAGCTGAAATCCGAACAGGTCCTATCTTCTTAGACTTGAGTTTATTGTAGGCGTGAGAAGGCATACGATCTCGTGTCAAATGGACCCATACCAAGTCGCCTTCGTCGAATGTTAATCTTCGGCGACGTGAATCTGCTGCTGTTTTATATTTGGCTGTAGAAGCTTCCAGTTGATTAGTGGCTTGGGTGTGAATCTCTAAAACATTATCGACAAACGTTGACGCTTCTCCATGTATGCGCGTTCGATCGGGAAGAGTAGATAAGTCGACTGGTGCACGTGGGAGAATCCCATAGACTACTTGGAAAGGACTAAGACCTGAACTACGGTTGAGTGCATGGTTGTGGGCGAATTCCGCTTGAGGCAAACGAGCGTCCCACGTACGGACAACATCACCGACCAAACAATGGAGAAGGTTACCCAAGGAACGATTAACAACTTCCGTTTGTCCATCGGTTTGTGGGTGATACGCCGAACTCATGTCCAAACTAGTGTTGAGCAACTTCCAAAGAGACCGCCAGAAGTGACCAAGAAAACGGGAGTCACGATCGGAAACAATGGAAGAAGGAAGGCCATGAAGGCGATAGATTTCGCGGAAGAAAATGATAGCGACTTGGAGAGCATCCGTAGTTTTCTTGCATGGGATAAAATGGACCATCTTTGATAAACGATCAACAACCACAAATATGGAATCAAAACCTTTTTGAGTTCACGGGAGGCCAACCACAAAATCCATACTAATGTCGGTCCAAGGCTGTGTCGGGATAGGAAGTGGCATATATAATCCCGCATTAGACGTAGTTCCCTTAGATTGTTGACAAGTGACACATCTCTCGACAAACCTTGCGACATCGCGACGCAGAGAAGGCCAAAAGTAGGAGATGGCGAGTAAATGCAAGGTTCGATCTCGTCCAATATGTCCTTCACCATGAATTTCAGAGATCAACTTGAGACGCAAGCTACACTCGGGAATACATAACCGATTGTCGCGGAACAAAAATCCGTCGCAAATCGTATATAGGGATGGAAGGCCTGCAACTGTGTCCGCATAGAATTGACCAAAGAAAGGATCAGACTCGTACAAGTTCACAAAAGTACTGAATCCGGGAACGGAAGTGTGCATTGTCGTGATCAAAGAATGGCGTCTGCTAAGTGCGTCTGCTACCCGGTTCGATAAACCCGACGTGTGTTTAATCGCAAACGTAAACTGTTGGAGATATCCAATCCAAGACGCATGGCGAGCCGAAATCTTGCCTTGTGTACTTAGATGTTTTAGTGCGTCATGGTCGGTGTAAAGCACAAACTCGCGGTGAAAGAGATAATGTCGCCAATGCTTTATTGCTTGGACTATAGCATAAAACTCGACGTCATACGTACTATACCGCAGCCTAGCATTGGAAAGTTTCTCACTAAAAAATGCGATTGGACGGTTTTGTTGGCTGAGAACCACACCAATGCCTGTTTTAGAAGCGTCCGTATGTACCTCAAAGACCTTTGTAAAGTCAGGGAGAGCGAGGATCGGAGTTGTACACAACTTTTCTTTGATCACCTCAAAGGCTTTATCGGCTGCAGAGGTCCATGTGAACCTCCCATCACGAATACAATCCGTAATTGGAGACATAAGACTGCTAAACCGAGGTGTGAATCGTCGGTAGAACGAGGCCAGGCCATGGAAGCTGCGGGTTTCTGTTATCGTTGATGGGCGTGACCAAGACCTGATTGCGTCGACCTTACTAGGATCAACGGAAAGACCCTGATCAGAAACAATGTACCTAAGAAAGTGAACCTCTTTAACCCCAAAAGCGCACTTCTTTCGTGTCGCAAAAAGCTGGTCACGACTAAGGACATCCAGAACCGACCGAAGGTGGTTGACGTGATCTTCCACGGATGAGCTGAAAACAAGTATATCTTCGAAATAAACGACGACAAATTTACCAATGAATGGTCGTAATGCCTGATTCATGACCCGCATGAACGTACTAGGAGCATTGGACAACCCAAAAGGCATAACCATCCACTCGAATAAGCCTTCTCTTGTTTTGAAAGCAGTCTTCCATTCATCGCCCGGATGAATTCGGATTTGATGATAGCCACTTCGTAAATCCAATTTAGAAAATATGGATGACGTACCAATCTGATCAAGCAAATCGTCTAACCGGGGAATTGGAAATCGATAACGAACCGTGATTTTGTTAATGGCTCTGCTATCGACACACATTCGCCAAGATCCGTCTTTCTTTGGAATCAACAGAGCGGGGACGACGCAAGGACTAAGACTTTCGCGTATGAAACCCTTAGATAATAATCCTTCCACTTGGCGACGAAGCTCCTCGTGCTTGGCTGGGCTCATGAGGTAATGAGACGATTCGGTAAGGCCGCATCTGGAACCAAGACAATACGGTGTTGAATATCCCGTAATGGAGGCAAACCGGTTGGGAGGTCATCTGGAAAGACGTTATCGAACTCTTGGAGGAGGTCATGGAGATATGGAGAAACAGAATGCGTTGTTGTAGACAGGGGAGATATGATAAGGCATAAAACTACACCCGTTGTTTTCATCAATGTTTCAAATGGTGCTCGCTGTAGTAAGAGAGCCGGTGAAGGGGGCGCGGATGGTGACGATGGAGGTGAAGGTCTGAGGACGAACTTCTTGTCATTGAACTTAAATGTGTACGTGTTGAAGTATCCATCGTGTAAGACATGACGATCATATTCCCATGGTCGGCATAGGAGAAGGTAACAAGCATCCATTGGAACAATATCACAATAAATTTGATCATGATAAGCATCTCCTATTGAGAATGAGACAAGTGTACGCCGTGTGACAGGGAAGTCATTGTCTTGTTGCAGCCAGGCCAACTTATATGGAGTTGGACGGGGCTCATCGAGAAGGGATAGTTTTTTAACAGCATCGGCCGAAATAACGTTTTCTGAGCTTCCTGAATCGATGATAAAGGTACAAACTTTACCATTAATGGTGAATTTGGAATGGAATAGATTGGTACGTTGGGGGTCTCGTGGTGTTCCGTGTGGAGCTAAACAAGAACGGCGGAGCATCATTGACATGCCGGCATCGGCGATAAGTTCTTGAGCTTTTTCCTCTTCTTCTTCTTCATCGTAGGTAGGATCTGTATCCTCTGTAGCTTGACCTTCTGTGAGTAGACCACGACGTACTCTATTAGGGCAGGCTGATTGGCGGTGACCGGTTTCCCCACAAGAGAAGCACTTGAATCCACCGGGATGGTTTTGTTTGTTTTCCGCGTTAACAACAGCAAGTTCCGTTTTTGGTGAGTTCGTGTCATTAGAAACAACTGAATTGGTAGACGATGATGCTGTAGCACGGGTTTGTTTCGAACCCCATGGTGTGAATCCAGTCCGAGATTGTGCTTCGACAGTTAAAGCTTGTTGATGTGCTTCTAATATTGATCGTGGCTGGAAGAGATTGAGGGTAAATTGTATATGTTGGCGTAAACATCCTATGAATCTCATCACGAGCTGCTGTTCTGTATCCCTGACTTCGACGTGATTTTATCATCTTGAAGAAGTCTGTAGCGTAGTCATCCACGGTACGAGATCCTTGCCGTAGGTTCTGGAACTTCTGAAACATTAACTGTTCGTGATTATAAAATTTTTTTTTGCATCTCACGTTTTAATTTATCCCAAGTGGTTATTTTAGATTTTCCAAGGCGTGAACGCGTTGTTTTGACTTGAGACCACCATGCTGCAGCTCGATCACGAAAACGTATTGCGATCAAGGGAACACAACGATCAAGAGGGATCTCTTTAAACTCCAAGATTTCTTCGACTGTTACGATCCAGTCCAATAATTCCTCGGAAGAATTGGATCCTTTAAAGTCTGGGAACTCCACTTTACAACTTTTTTTCCATTTCGAGTTATTGAACTTTTCCTCGGAATCAGATTGTGCAACGTGGTTGTGGTTACGGCGTTTGTTTTGTCGACGAAGAGGAGAAAACGGGTTATCGTCTTCCTCGGAGTCTTCTGGTATGGAGAGATGATTGTTGCGGTAATGATGTGGTGATCGTCGGTGAGGTGAGCGGTGGCGAGGAGATCTGTTACGGCGGGGTGGCGGTGAATTGTTGCGTTGTTGTTGCTGAGTGGTCAAGGCGGTGATGGCTGTGACAAGGTTTTGGACGAGTGCTTGAAGGTCAGCCACGGATTGTTGAGTTGCGGGTAAGTCGGGTGAATCGTCGTCGGGCTGGTACTGCTGTTGATGAGTTTTCTGGACCATCGTAGTGGTTGAGAGGGTTTCGGAGCGTTTGCAGGGCTCTGATACCAACCTGGCGCAGCGTACGAAGGGTGAACGGTCGAGAATCGAACAAGGGTTTAAAGCAAAGCTTCTGTTTTTATTAATCAAAGTCGTAATCCAAAACATAACAGCTAGATGTGTTTATATAGCTATTCCTTTTAATAACACCTTAAAGGAATATGAAACTTAAAACGAAAGTAAAAAGGAAACATAACATAATTATGTAAAACTCAAAACCAAATCCTTAAAGTCGTATGAATTTGAAGTTGTTACTTTGGCGCCAAGCAAAGGGATGCAGCTGCATCAATTACTGATTCACAATTCTTCTCATTAGCTATTTGATCCGGGGTTTTTTTTTTGAAAAAAAAAACTTATAAAATTTGAGATTGAGTTGACTTTGAGAAGGTGGACGATGCGTTCCATTTAAGTGTAAGATTTTTGCGTCAAGCTGGTTAGGCCCTACTGAAAGCTACTTCCAACCGCTTGGTAGGGAGATATGGAGTGCGACGGTCCAGCTCAATCCTGTATATTTCAATAATTGTAACACAATGGAAAAAAATTCATACAAAAAACTGAATATAGGTATACAGTATTTTGTTTTGGTTCCATAACAAAATCTCATATACCAAAAGAAAACTATACAAAAAGGAAAAAATTAGCAAAACGCAAAAAATATAAATAAATCAAACGTAAAAGACGAAAAAAACATTGCCCTAGGGTCCAAAATAATTTTGGCCAGTCATGGGTACATGTATAGAAAATTTCACACATTCAGACTTTTCAAAACATAGATTTATGAGTGATTTACGTGTGGAATCACACTTTATGACTTTTAATAGGAGGGAAAAGCACTCCCTACTACTCAAACACTTTATTTGCTGTAAAATACGAAAGTAGTCCTCAAGTACTTAACTAGATCGTTTTTTAGTTAGGTGTATTGTTGGGTTTGAAATTCAAATTTTGGGCCTGTTTTGGTGTAGGGTTTCGCTGGGGTCGGTGGTAAAGTTAGTGGTTGGAGGCAAAGAAAGGAGACGTAGAAAAAAAGTTGCTTGGACCTCGATAACTGCAAAGAAACCAAGGCGGCGCTCAACGATTCCGCGAAAGATCTGATTTTTAAAATTGGATGTTCTATTCTGGCAATGACGGAGAGACGGCGTAGGGTTGGGAAGGAGATTGCTGATGGTAAGTGTAGATCTATTTATTAGTTATTTGGTGAATCCCCGGCGTCGGGTTTGGTTCATAGGGGTCGGCGGTCGGATTCTGGTCTGACTATAAGTAATGTCGTCTTGCAGGTGACGAGTCTAGCATGGTAGGGCCAGATGATAAGCTGCCACCGCGTTTGTTTGCGACTGACTAATACCCTAGTCAGTGGCTGAATGTTTACTCATCTCTGGAGCATCTCTTGTCTGTGCAAGATGCATTGAAAGGGATCACCTGATCTGAAGCGGCTTCTGAACTCTTGTTTTGGGAAGCTGTTCGAGTTACCTGTTCGGAGATGCAACTACTCGTCGGTAATGATTCATGCTATGTTGGCGCGACAAATTGTTACTAAGAAGAGGTATGAGCTTTGGCCTGTATTTCATGGGAATCCTCTGAGGTTTTCAATGGTAGAATTTGAGGCTGTGACGGGCTTGACGTGCGGAGAATTTGAGGATGGGTATGTGGCTGACTTTCAGTCGGTGTACAAGGAAGAAGATTGTGTTTTCTGGAACGAGTTGTTTGATGGGAGGCAGGATATAACAATACCTGAGATTGTGAAGATGGTATTGGAGGAAAAGACCATACCTCGCAACAGAAGATTCAAGCTTTGCTTGATAATTATTGTTGATGGTGTCCTTGTAGCATCAACACAGCTTGCTAAGCCGCTGATGAAACATGTAAAGATTCTGCAGGATGTGAAGAATTTTCTGGAGTTCCCTTGGGGGAGGGAATCGTTTTACTGGACCATTAGCACGATGATACCTGCTAAGAGGATCAATGGAAAATGTGACAAGCCTGAGGGAGAGTTCTGCTCGAAGATGAGGCAGAAGACTACTAAAATGACAGGATTGCCGCTCGCCTTGCAGTTGCTTGTATATGAAGCAATCCCTAAGGTGCTAGAGCGTTTAGGTGGGTCTGATGAGCTGAAGCTGATTTCTTGTGAAAGACTACCTCAGCACACAAGATTGATGTTGGCGGACGTGCTGGAGGCTGAGCATGATGCGGAGGTGAGTTTGAGTACGTTATTTTTTTTGTTTTAGTTTGGATGTTGTTGCGTACACGAATCAATGCAAATGTGGAGAAATTCAAGGGACAGTGCCACTACTGTCACAAGAAAGGTCACAAGACGAGTGAATGTCGCAGCAAGATCAGAGATGAGAAGGCTCAGGCAAATCTCACTGAAGAAGATCTCGTTGCAGTGGTGACTGAAGTCAACATGGTTGAAGGGGACAACCCTAAGGAATGGTGGTATGACACTGGTGCCACCACCCACATTTGCACTG
>JABAYD010006376.1:0-17999 GCA_014822095.1 Diplotaxis tenuifolia | reverse complement strand
TTGTGCCGTTTGCTAGTTAGTGCAGTATGGTTCGATTTATAGTTATCAGGTGACAAAGAGTGAAGTTTCAGTAGTTAGTTATATGTTGTTTGCTTAGCTTATACTTCTGTGAACTTGAGCCTGAATGGGGGCTGTAGCTGGAAGATTTTGAGTGTTTTCACGCTATGCTTAAGTATATATGCTTGAGGAAGCGCCTTGATGCCATAACCATCAACAAGGTTCTTGGTTTAGTTAGAGGAACCCCATTATCTCCTCTTTATTATTGTCTTTCACTTGTTAGATTCATTTGCTTTCAAAGTTAAAAGCATTTTGTTAGCGACGGGTGATTTGATAGTGGTAATTTCTCAGATAGTGTAGTTTCTCAAACAAATTGTTGATATTATAGATTCTCATACAGGTTATTAATAGTGCTTGGAACATGTTATTGATAGTGTAGTTCCTGGAACAAGTTATTGATAGTGTAGCTTCTCAAACAGGTTATTGATAGTGTAGTTCTTTGAACAGGTAATTGATAGTTAAAACCAGTTTCAAACTCTAGTAAACCAATTTATAAATTTTAGTAGTTTATAAAATCTTATAAATCAAATTATAAAGTTTTATAAATTATTTTATAACACAAAACAACAGTTAGTTTATTCTAGTTCAGTTTATAAACATTTATAAATAAGTTTATAGATATTTATAAATTAATTTATAAATCCTTATAAATCAATTTATAAACCTTTATAAATTAATTTATAAAATTTATTTTTGTCATCTGATGGATTTTGTTCATTTAAACCATGACCATACAAATCCGACAAAGGTGTAAAGAACCTTTCGGCGCCAAAATATATAAAATTTATACATCATTTATAAATGTTTATAAATTAAAGAAAACAATTTTTAACTATTTATAAGGCTTATAAATTATTTATAAACCCTTATAAGTCATTTATTAAGGTTTATGAGTCATTTATAAGAGTTTATAAATGATTTTTAAAGATTTATAAACCATTTATAAGGTATATCATTTTTTTACAGAATTTTCATATCTTTTATAAGAGTTTATAAATTATTTACAAGAATGTGTTTATCAATTATAAAAAATATACATCATTTATAGAAGTTTATAAATGATTTATTAACATTTACAAATCAAACAAATTTTTTGTCTTCAATCTAGTAACAAGCAAAATTTTAGATCTTCAGAAAATTCTACGTCTGTCTTTTGTGGTTGCAAAGATTTACATTTTGATGTAAAGAAATATCATTTTATAAGCTTTTTATACATAAACTTAGTAACGGTATTAAATTAGTTTATAAACCTTTACAGATCTGTTTACAAACCTTACAAATTAGTTTATAAACCCTTATTAGTTTATAAGCCTTAAGAAATTAGTTTATAAATCCTTATAAATTAGTTCGAAACTCTTATAATCAATTTATAAACCTTTATATATCTTTATATATGTCTTTATAAACACTTATAAGTCATTTAATAAGCTCATATAAATCAAAAACAGAGACTCTTTTTTTTTCAAGGTTTGTAATACACAACCGCAAGATCCGAGTTGCATTCCAAAAAATTCATAATTAAGGACCCACCAATTAAATTTGAAGAAAGTTTGCAACTCTGTGACCAATTTAATTTGAAGAACGTTTACAACTCTGTGGAAAAAAAAAAGAAACAAATAATCAAAAGAGAAAGCTTTGAATGTCTTTTGTGTAGAGAAGGTGGACACATCACATGCCCATGCCAACCATATCAGGGACATGCTTCTGAGTTTTCTCATCTGCCTTCACAAGTACTGAGGCCTCTGTTGTTGTCAATAGTAAAGAAACGCTGTAACACAGAAGAAACTAAATTAATCCAAAGATAAATATTAATCATGTAACTATCTCTAAAATTTTATGCGCTTGGTAATTGTGGGTTTAATACAATACATATATAGTTCAGGCCAAACACGTATTAAATCTACTAATAAAAAAACATAAAAACCAAAACATGTTTTATGAAATGGTTTTTTTATTAATCTATCTCTTGTGTTGATATTTTCTTTAATATCTAACAGTTCTTTAAAAAACTAAAATCTAATAATTAAATAAAATTGATATTTTAAGGTTCAAAGGTGTTTAATATTTTCTTTAAAAAATAATTATTATTAATCATTTATTTAAATCATGTATTTTAAAAATATTAATGTTTTTTTATTTTAAATAATAATCACTTTGTTTTGATAAATTTTAATGGTGAGATTTTATTTATTTAAAATTAAATATAAAGCAAAACCAAAAACGAGATCTAAAAACTAAAAACCAAAAGCTGAAAACGCGGGTTATATTTTTGTTTTTTGAATTACAAAATAAAATATTGCAAATTTATTTAGAAAATTGTCATCTTGTCAATTGTAAATTAGTTGTTCAATTATTTGAGATTCGTTTGTTAGTAATATCAGTTCAAACTAACTCATCAGATCTAAAAACTTTAAACCAAAACCAAAAAACGAGAATCAAAATTAGAAATTTTAAAACTAAAAACAAAAAAAAAATCGAAAAATTAAAATAAATAACAAAAACTAAAAACTAACGCGAAACAATCATCACCACAAATTTTGGACAACTGATATTACACCAAAATATACTTTAAATGAATACAAAAGTCAATTATATAAAATTTTAATAATAGAAAAATATAATATAATTAGTAGATTTCCATATTAAAAATGTGCATATAAATAAATCATGTACATATTAAACATTATAAATATATATATAATGGTCTAAAACTAAATTAATCCAAAGAATATAAATCATGTAACTATCTCTAAAAATGTATGCGCTTGGAAATTGTGGGTCAAAAAACAATACATGTATAATTCAGGCCAAACACATATTAAATCTACTGATAAAAAAAAAACATAAAAACCAAAACATGTTTTATGGAATGGTTTTATTTTTTGTTAATCTATCTCTTGGGTTGATATTTTCTTTAATATCTAACAGTTCCTTAAAAAAATGGATATCTAATAGGTAAATGAAATTGATATTTTTAGGTCCAAAGGTGTTTAATATTTTCTTTAAAAAATTATCTATTATCAATTATTTATTTAAATCATGTATTTTAAAAATGTTAATATATTTTTATTTAAATAATAATCACTCTGTTTTGATAAATTTTAATGGTAAGATATTATTTATTTAATATTAAATATAAAGCAAAACCAAAAACCAAAAGCTAAAAACGCGGGTTATATTTTTTGTTTTTTTTTATTTACAAAATAAAATATTGCAAATTTTTTTAGAAAATTTTCATCTTTTCAATTATAAACTAGCTTTTGCCCCGCGCTTAGAATGCGCGAAAGTGTTTTATAATTAAAATTTTATATAATTATTTTTTTTTCTTTATTTAAAATACATTTCGGCATAAAATCAATAGTCTGAAATTTCTGATGATTATTGGTTTGCATTAGTTTTTAGTTTCAGTTTTTTTTTTAATTTTTTTTTAGATTTTGGTTTTGAATTTTTATTTTTTAAATTTTTATTTTTTATTTTCATCTTTTAGTTTTCGTTTTTAGTTTTTAGATCTACTGAATTAGTAGAAACTAATATTACCAACAAACAAATCTCAAATAATTAAACATCTAATTTAAATTTGAAAATATGACATTTTCTTAAAACCAATTACAATACTTTACTTTGTAAAGAAAATAAAACAAAAATATAACACGCATTTTTAGTTTTTAGATTTTATTTTTGGTTTTTCTTTACATTTAATTTAAAACAAAAATAGAAACTTATGATTAAAATTTATCAAAATAGAGTGATTGTCATTAATATTAAAATACATTAAAAAATTTTAAGTACATGATTTAAATAAATGATTAATAATGGAATTTTTAAAAAATATTAAACACCTGAAAATATCAATTTCATTTAATTATTTGATTTTCATTTTTTTTAAGGAACCGTTAGATATTAAACGGAATATTACTATTTCGAAGACCTATTGATTTCATATAATTCGTAGATTTCCATATTTGTTAATGAACTAATAATATATGAAATCTATTGGTTTCACATAATTAGTAGATTTCCATATTTTGATTAATCGTGTCGGTTTGATTTAAGTAATGCGGTCCAATCAACTATACGGTGTGTATTATTTATTTATTTGTAACATTCTAGAAAGAGTCCAAATTTAAATAACAACTTGTATCAGTAGATAAAAAATAAACTCTGTTTTAATAGAGTAGATTAGTTGTTCAATTATTTGAGATTCGTTTGTTGGTAATATCAGTTCAAACTAACTCATCGGATCAAAAAACTAAAAACCAAAACCAAAAAATTAGAATCAAAATTAGAAATTTAAAAACTAAAAACAAAAATAAAACAAAATAAAAAAATAAAAATAAAACAACTAAAACTAAAAACTAATGCAAAACAATCATCACCACAAATTTTGGACTAATGATTCTACACCAAAATATACTTTAAATAAATAAAAAAATCAATTATATAAAATTTTAATATTAAAAAATTTTGGCGCTTGGAAAGCGCGGGTTAAAAGCTAGTAATTTTGAAAATAGAGGTTATCTCTTTTATTTAAAGATACCATTTTGTTTTTTTTTTCTTTAACAAAAAAAACAGTTATTCTATCACTCAAATTTGAGATGACTTGTATAACCAGTCTAAAATATAACAACTAATGAAAACGTAACACTCTATAGAAAGATTTAGTAGTCCTAGCTAAAGAATTTGAAACTCCATTTGCGTTCCTTGGATATGGAAGAAAATAGATCATTTTGTTAGACCTAATATTTATATTATATTATATAAAATTCATGAAAACACTAAAACTTTATTAAGATAATTATAGGAACAATATATAATTAGACATGTTTCTCAACAACACAATAATTAATTCTATGTTCAAACAATATAAAATATTAGATCTCACTTTTTATTAATCTTTTTAAAGTCATTTGATTAAATCAAATAATTGATAAAAAAACTCACATGATGCTATCTTGCCCATGAAATTGTTTGATCTCTAGTATTGATACCAAATTGGATTATCTATTATGACAGAAAACGATGTTAAAGCCCAAAGTTAGATAAGTATCCTTATCTATAATAATTTGGTATCTCTTGAATGTTTGAAACATATTTTATTTAAATAAATAACAAAAGCCCATTTAAGGTTAGTAAAGCATGAGAAGGGTGAATGTCAAGCATGGTTGAAGAAAATACAATAAAAACGATATAAGAACAATCACTACATCATCCAAAGACTACTTAAGCCTTAAGCTTACATAACATTTGTAACATTTGTATGATGGACGGATCATGAACTCTTCAGCCATAATTTAATGGTCGTGGATAGGTGCAGGATTTAATCATGCCTCACCACCTCAACATGATAGAGTAATCAATGTTATATCTGGCGGCTCCAAGTTAAGCAGCATTACACATGCATCTGATATGAAAAACACTGAACGCCAAGAACAGTCAAGAAACGGGAGCCCAAAACGCCAAAACTGATGAGATAAGCTTCACAACAAAGGAGGAAGAGAAAGTCAGGCTCCCTACCATGACATCTTGTTTTTCTCTCTTTGTAGTGAAATTTCTTGGTGAAGAGAATACTAGTAGACAGCGGAATCTCCACTAACATCATTTTCATGGCTTCCTACTCGACTTAGACTGGAAAAAATACCATAACCCGGAAATTCATACCACTTATAGGATTCATTGGCAATGTCAAGTAACGAGTAGGAGAATTTGTATTTCCTTTCTATGAGGAAGGAGTAAACATGTCTACAAATTTTCTGGTAATCTACTGTGCCTCATCCTACAACATGATAATGGGCCGTTGATACACTAAAAATGAATCCTTGCTACAGTCAAGTTAACAACGGGTAGTTGTAATACTTAAGATTCAAATCTAGAGACCAGTCTACTCTTTAGTTTTATTAATTCTCTTAATTAGCTAAGAACAATGGTGGGGTTTGAATTGATGGTTTCGTGAGAAACAAGTAGCAAGATTAAATTACTTAAAATATGCAAATTTAACACGAAGCCAGCCAAGGGTTACTTCATCGGGTGTTAAAACTGAGCCTAAAAACTATTCAAGCATGACTAAACGCAATATAGAACTCAGATCGCTTGTATGGAACAGCCCACTGTAGTGGAACTGCCCCCTATGAGAATCGATCTTGATACCTAAGCTCTTGCTTTGAAAAAGATGCAATAGCCAACATTAAAGATCAAGTCCAATATGTTAACTAAACACCCTAATATCTACTATAGCTGATTAGGGTTGCTAAGATCATTCATACAATGTCAAGTTATCCTCTACACGGCCAGCGTGTTGATTTGACCTAGGCTCAAACATTAAATTATCAGATTAATGCTAGCAGTAAGCGCTGGTATGAATGAAGACACATAATGAATTGCTTATCTATGTTTAGCTCATGCAATCAATACCCTAGGCTCTAGACAAGCTAGCCGGCTACTTAGCCATTACATAAGATACCAAAGACAAGATTTCTAAGTAATACTGAATATAAATCAATAAAGAAAAAAGAGGGTTCAAGGTAATCTTCTCTAGATGAGAGATCGAGTTGTCTCCCTGACAAGTTGCAAATCTCCAAAAAGCAAGTCTAGATTTCTTACAAAAACTAGTGTGTCCAATAAAGGGAAAATAAAAAGAAAGATATATGGAGGCCATAGACGACTAGAGAGAAAAGATAGGAAAATTAAGGTAAATCTTTAAATAGAATCTTTAACTAAACACCCCAATATCTACTATTGCTGATTAGGGTTGCTAAGATCATTCATACAATGTAAAGTTATCCTCTACACGGTCAGCGAGTTGATTTGACCTAGGCTCAAACATTAAATTATCAGATTAATGCTAGCAGTAAGCTCTGGTATGAATGAAGACACATAATGAATTGATTATCTATGTTTAGCTCATGCAATCAATACCCTAGGACTCTAGACAAGCTAGCCGACTACTTAGCCATTACATAAGATACCATAGACAAGATTTCTAAGTAATACTGAACATAAATCAATAAAGAAACAAGAGGGTTCAAGGTAATCTTATCTAGATGAGAGATAGAGTTGTCTCCCTGACAAGTTGCAAATCTCCAAAAAGCAAGTCTAGATTTCTTACAAAAACTAGTGTGTCCAATAAAGGGAAAATAAAAAGAAAGATATATGGAGGCCATAGACGGCTAGAGAGAAAAGATAGGAAAATTAAGGTAAATCTTGAAATAGAATCTTTGTTTCCATAAATATCAGGAGCATTCCTTCGGATTGCTCCGATCACTCAGAATAGTATGTCAGACTGCTCCAATTGTAAAAACCTTCAAATCAGGTTCTTTCTTGCTCCTTTCACTCCACACGATCATTCTTCTCTCCTATTAGACTTCCGGACCTGTAATGATTGAAAAGAAATAGAAAGATTCGATAAAATCTTAAAAATCATTAATAAGACATATATACAATGTGTGAAAAACAAAACATATCAGGCGTCAAAGAAATCAAAGGAGATCAAGAGAGTTCCCGTACCTTCCAGCAAACAACTCTCAAAAGCAAGACCAAGATCTTATAGCAATTACAACATAATCCGCTGGGTCCACATACAGAAGAACAAGAGGTTGAAAAGCTCGATGAGGTACATTTGGTCAAGAGAGATTTCAGCCAAAATCTCAAAATAGGCTCTGAACTGCCACGGAGTTTGAGGAAGAGATTAACAGGCCTCCTCAAGTCTAATTCTGATTGCTTTTCATACGGACACATAAATAAGTGGTATAATTGTTGTAATTATATTTTGTATATGATAGAACTAATTTTTCTAATTTCGCAGCACAAGTACAACTATTTTCAACTTGGTACAATTCAAAAACTGATACAACTATGTATTATTTTATTATACTATTTTAGTTGTATCAATTGTACCATTCATACTTAATTTAATGTAGTTGAACTAGTATTCTATTCCGATCAAGATTCCCAGACTAGCTTAAGCTTGAGTAATATATCAGCCGTTTGATGTAAAAAAAAAAGTAGTTGAACTAGTATTACTAGTTATATCAAACAACTAAAGATTAAAACTTAATACAAGTTTCAAAAACCACACACAATCTGAAATCTGGTTCTAAATAGCCACACGCAAGTCTAAAATTCATTTTTTTATTGTACAATGCCAACTGGAGATACTCATTTGACAAGTAGACCTAATATAAGTGATACAACTCATATATGTGAAATTATTCCTGCAACATGTATAACCATTGCAAGAATGATTATTATTAATTTTTTAATGAGATTCTCTTTCAAAAAAATGAAATTATAAGGAACAGTTATGAAACAACATTAAACGTCTGAATCTACTTGTAGATCTGAATCGTCGAATAGTAGAGTTGAGTTCCTAGGTCAACAGGAAGGCAAGAGTGGAAGTTACTTTACATTTTCTAATCTAAGAGTGAATTAAAAAAAATGACAACGAATTTATGGCGACAGATAAAAAACGATCGCAAGAATTAATGGATGGGATTTTTTATATATTTGATCGTATGTTTTAAATGTTATCATGACTACTATTTTATAGCTGTACCAGCTGTACTAATTGGACTACTATTATTGTTTGTACCAATAAAAATAATATTGTTGTAGTTAAACCATTGTTACTAATTATACCATTCAAATGCAAAGAACACAACATAATTCATGTGTAAAAAAATACATCACTAGACCAAATCCACAACAAGTCTGGAACTCAAAGCTACAATCCAGATGAAGATGAGATAAGTAGTTCAAACACAAACTACAGGAAAAATGAGTATTGTTAATATCTAATAATCGCTATCATTGGATATCATAGCATAGTTTTTTTTTATAACACTTTGCAAGATAAAATAACCAAAAGGGTACATTCAAATCCAAAGGACAAAGAAAAACAAATGGGATGTCAGTAGACACCAAAAATAAGGGGGAAAGATCTCACCAACTCCATTTATTGCTGGGCTTCCAAAGAAAGTAAACGATGTAACCATACTGGAGAGCTACGAGCAATATACGATTGATGACGCCGATCTCGAGTGACACTCAAAGCAATAGCTGCGGCAGCTTCATTACGCTCAGGAAGGGCATGATTCAAACTCCATGAAGAAATGTTGGCCAAAAGGACGGAAATGGCATGACGGGTATGGTCGAGGCTTCGGTGATCATCAGGCTTTAGGAATACATTCCGAAGGTCCTCGGAAGAAGTCTAAAAAATGATGTTCGAAAAATGGAGATTGTGCAAACATTCTACTACCCAAAACAGAGCCCATAGATCTGCCTCTATTTTTGAGCGCATGCAAGAGTAGGCCCGACGACTATGCAATATTGTACACCCATTATGATCACGTAAAATCCATGGTGCACCACTACTGTGATTGGAATTTACCCATGAGGATCCAACATTACATTTAAGAAATCCAGTGGCTGGTTTACACCAGCGCACAACATTCATCTCAATCTCATCAGAACCATTATTTGTTCCTGAAAAAGAGTCACACCAAATGGATTCTTCTTCAAAGGCTCGCTTAGCACTAAGAGAAGATTCAATACTCTTATTTTCAAAAACAAAGGCATTCCTTGCTTTCCAAATTTCCCATAGCAACCAAGGAAATACTTTTCTTATATGTATATCCGTAAGGGGGCATCCAGCAACCTTGATCAGGTGCACAAAATTGGAGAATGTTGAGTCTGGAGAGAAACCTCCTAAAGGTAATGGAAAATTAGAAAGCTCCCATGTGGCACGTGCTTTAGGACATGTAAATAAGACATGGCAAATACTCTCAACACCATCACCACAAACCGAACAAGTAGGATCAATTGGATGACCCGCATATTCAGCCTTTGCTTAACTGCTAAAGCCCCAGATAAAGCACGCCACAAGAAATGTTTTATTTTTGGTGTAGTCTTAGTCTTCCATAAATCTTTCCACAGTTGTTTTTCAGCAGGAGGAAGAGACTGTCGGTGAGGATGATCAAAACCGACCATTGACTCTAAAAATTTATAACCACTGTGTGTCGAATAAATCCCATTGGATGTGAAACCCCATCTGATTGAGTCCGCAAGTAATAAAGATGGTTTCAAAAGGAGAATGCGTTGAGCATCCTGTGAAGTAAAGATTCGATGTACCAAACTAACATCCCATTGGTTCGAGCCCTGAATGAGTAAATCTGAAACCTTTAACGCTAAATTTATGGGACTATTCTCACGGTACATAGGGGCCGAGGAATAGTGTCAATAATCCAGTTTTCCGCCCAGACATTAGAGTCGACCCCATTACCAATATGTCGATACAAACCCTTCTTTAATAATTCTCTACCATGCATGATACTCCGCCAAGCATATGATGGCCGCGTCCCCATTCCACATTCAAGAAAGTTCCCGTTTTTAAAATATTTCCCTTGAAGAATTCGAGCAACCAAAGAGGAAGGATTATTCCAAATTCGCCATGCTTGTTTCCCTAGCAAAGCCTGATTAAAACGTCCAATGTCATGGAACCCAAGCCTACCCTGCTCCTTGGGTTTACATAACTGTTCCCAAGAAACCCAAGAAATCTTTCTTTTTTTTATCTCCGCTGCTCCACCTAAATTCTATGATCGCACTCGTAATTCTTTCACACAAACCTTTTGGTAATTTAAACACCGACATTGCATATATTGGTAAGGCTAAGGCGACTGATTTTATTAGAACCTCTTTAGCTCCCATTGACAGAGTTTTAGAATACCACCCTTGCAATCTACCCTCGAGTTTTTCTTTGATGAAATTTAAGAGATCTTTTTTTGAACCTTGGAAACATTCCGGGAGGCCCAGGTATGAACCTTCTCCACCTTCCTTTTCTATACCCAAAAACCCCTTTTATAGTTTGTTTAGTCTCCTCGGTTATGCTTTTCCCAAATATGATGGAGGATTTCAAAGGATTGATCATCTGGCCGGAAGCATCTCCATACAATTTCAAACCTTTCAGAATCTCTTCACTATCCGTAGTGGAAGCCTCACAAAGCAACAAGCTATCATCAGCAAATAGTAAGTGGTGAACAGAAGGGCTACCAGCCGCCAACTTTATGCCATGTAATTTTCCTTGTGCTTCAGCTCTATTGAGGACATGAACAAGAGCTTCGGCACATAAAATAAAAAGAAAAGGGGATAAAGGATCGCCTTGACGTATTCCTCTTTCCGGTTTAATAAAACCATGTGATCGGCCATTAAGTAGTACCGAGAAAGTGACTGTGGTTATACATGACATTATCCAGACAATCCATCTACGATCAAATCCCATTTTTTCCAATAAAACTTCAAGAAAGTTCCATTCAACCCGATCATACGCTTTTGACTTATCTGTCTTAATAGCCATACTTTCCCTACCAATTTTATCATTTGTTCGTAACCCATGTACTAATTCATGCGCGATGATGACATTGTCTGTAATTAGTCTGCCCCCAACAAAAGCTCCTTGGGTCTCGGATATTATATTTGGTAATACTCCCTTCATTCGTTCACATAAAATTCGGGAAATAATTTTGTATTGTACACTACACAAACTTATAGGACGCATATCCTTCATTTCCGTAGGGTGTAGGATTTTTGGTAGCAAAAATAGTTGGGTGTGATTCCATCCATCCGGAAGGATGGCTGTTTTAAAAAAACCTTGAACATCCTCAATGATTTTCTGTCCCACAATATGCCAATATTTTTTATAGAAAAAAACCCGTAAGACCATCTTCCCCAGAGACACTACTACCTTTAATACCAAAAGCAGCTTTTTTAATTTCTTCAGGAGAAACCTCTTTAATTAAGTATGTATTCATTTTGGCGGTAACCCTGCTATTAAACCCTTCAAATAAAGTTTCCAAATCGCTTGGATTCGAGCTAGTAAACAAATCTCTGAAATACTCCGTAGCAATATGACCTTTAGACCCTTCAGAGTAATGTTCATTTCCAAAAAAATATCTTTCAGCATCAAAATTTTGTTTCTAATTCTTTTCCCTTTAACCACATTATGAAAGTAAGTAGTATTTCTATCCCCTTTCCGTAACCATTCCTCTCTACTTTTCTGTCTCCAAAATATTTCCTCCTCCCTAAAGGCTGCAGCCAAATCCTGTCTTAACCTCCTCACCAGACCAAAAATGGGAAATTGCTTTGAGCTTTCTTTATCCAACTCCATCTGTAATCTTTCTATTCATGTTTTTGAATTCCAGTCATTAGTCCTTTTTAGTTTGAACAATTCCGATCGGCACCTAGCAATACGATCAAGAATACTGATATTCAAATTAACATTCTCAAATTCCCATCCACGTCTAATGGCTTCCTCAACCCCTCGTTTACCATACATACGTCTATCAAAATAAAATCTCCCCCTCTGTAGATTTTCAGGTTCAAGAGCAAACTCTATCCGTAAAGGTCTATGATCGGAAGGCCACATACTCATATAATCAGTAGACGATCGGGGAAAAAACGAAACCATTCAGCATTACCAAAGCTCCTATCTAGCTGACATTGTACCCAATGATGGTCCCTCATGCCCGCCCATGATAATGTATTACCCGTAGTCCTCATCTCCCTAATTTTACATGCTTCAGCCATGTTCCTAAAATCAAAGAAAGTTGTTTCCTCTCGAATAGTGCCTCCTAATTTTTCCCCATTATGCATTAATTCATTGAAATCTCCTACCAACATCCACGCTTCATCTCTGGTCACACCTATCTCCATTAATTTATCCCAAACGAAGCGTCGTCTTCCTCTTACTGGATCACCGTATACGTAGGAAAGAAAGAAAACAGTGGATCTCATTGTTATTTTAAGATCAATAATTCTGTTGTCGCTATACTTAATGTCAACTGCGTAGCACCCTTTCCACATTAACGCTAATCCACCACTACGTCCAATTGGTTCAACCGTATGCAAATGATCGTATCCCAAACTAGATTTTAGGGAATCCATATAGGCAACCTTTTGTTTGGTCTCCATAAGAAAAATAAAATCCGGAAAATATTGACGACGAAAGTCCCGAATCCGTTGAACTGTATCGGAACAACCTGCGCCCCGACAATTCCAACTCAAAATACTCATGAAAGTAAATACTGATTAAAACTTGTTATATCTCGGGTCCTTATGCCCGTAGTCAAGGCCAAACCCTTTTTCGTTTTATCAAGTTTAAATTGAGTCTCCCATGAACCAAGATCGTGTATATGCCAATAGTTACCATAAAAGCTGATAAACCCATTTGATTGACTTCCACATACCATACAAAACCTCGCATCAGCCAGAGTATAAATCTTTGCATTTAAGTAAACATCCTCCGTCGCAAGAAAGGTGCTTATATTTTTATATTTTATCCGAAGCAAACCCATCGTTCCAACTAAATAGAAAAATACTTTGTTATTACCAACTCCCACCAAAACCAATGTTACATCATTATATTGAAATGTCTGGTAGAAGGATAAAAAGAGAGGTTCAAACTTACGAACGGAACAACGACAGTTCCTGTATCTGTTCATCCATCTCAAAAACTTAAAGTAAAAAGAGCACTGCATATTCCGTGTGACCATCTCACCTAAAATCACCAAGCAACCTTTCCAATCTATAACATAATTCCATGATTTTTCTAAATACATGAATACATGTCGCACCCTCCAATTGAGACAGGAAAATGTCCACCCAATATCAGTCCAGTCATGATGTTGTAGACTCCCAGTTCCCTGGCAGCTCCTGTCATACTTACATACCAAGCTTCCTTCCCTCCCACTATACCAGCAAAACGATATTGTAATACCAGCAAGACAGAAAGATAACACAGTTTTAAAGGCCATAACCAAAGGAAACCTAGAGATTACTACAGCCATACATTGGGGCGAGCGTATTAAAGGTGTATCCCATTTCTTATTTTCCCACCCCAAAGCCATAGCTTTCACAGTACCTAAACCAACAACATGATCCATATCTATAGCTCTGTTTCTGTATGTTGAAAAACCAGGAAAAGCTACTTGTATCAGAAGTTTCAATAACCCAACATACCATTTGAGAAGAGGACTACAAAAAAGTACATTAATCCAGGGCGAAATAGAAGAGATATCCAAAGGGGATGTACTGTCTGAAGGAGAAATCTTACTATTCAAGGTCATGTTCCCCGTTTTCCAAAACCGAGCAAATACAAACATCAAAATATTTCTACGAGAACCTCTCCGGTAACAACCTTGTACCGTAGTTAAAATCACCTTCCTACTAGGATCAAAATGAGCCAAACCGTATGTATTTAAATGATGCACGTATCCACCGAAACCAATAGAGTAATATAGCCAAAAGGCAGCCCTGATATTAATACATTTACCTTTCAAGTCAGTATGCTTTAGTATTTTGGTCTCAGTGTACCTCCACCATACCAATTTTCTGTCCTTAATGTGCCCTCCCAAAGGAAAGATCACATCTTGTACCACAATACACGCAAGCCCATAGTAGTGAGCTGCAAAGGAATAAACTATCCATATGTCAGTAATGAAGTTAGACAAATCTCTGTACCTCCAAGCTAAGCCTAATCGAACCCAGAGAAAATAATCCACACCACCATACCACCCAGTAATGACCATAAGCCGATCAATTTATTCATGTCATCAAAAGACCAATACAACTGAAAAGAAAGTAAAAAGGTTTCCAATCCTAAAAACCAACCCAAACTAGAAATAAAAAACAGATTAACTATGGATTCAAAATGGAGTTCCATATCTTATTAAATAAAAACCAGAAAGCTTCCTCAATAAACTCCCCATCATTGATCAGAATCCTACGCAGTACCATCTTTTTCGTTCCCACCACCCTTTTTGCTATACCCATTGCCCTTATCTCCAGTCTTTGCAGGACCCTTGGAGATCTTATTCTTGCGAGGAGAAAGGAGGAGGTTCTGCACCATCCGTTTCTTATTAGCCCCCAGGAAAACACCAGGTTTTGATGTTTTCTTCTTCACCCCTTTTACACTTGGGCCCCCGCCTGCCACAGCCATCTCAGTGAGATGTGGATCTTGCTCCGACTCTTTCTCTTGCTCGTAAACCGGAAAACCCTCCTCCATCTGCTCCAGAAACTCGGGCACCTCTCCTTCTTCCCATTCCTCATCCAGAAGTTCAGAATCTGAAAGGAGCTCACCCTCCAACATTTGGTTAGCATCATCGAGAGCAGAGTGGTCTTGGTTCATGGTTTCAGTTTCGCTTGTTCTAAATCAAGTTGTGCCTCCACACCAGACCCCTCCACACTGCCCTCTTCTTCAAACTGCAATGCCTTACGCGCCTTAGAAGGTTGTCCACTCACCGCCTTGGAGCTAGATGGGAGCTTCGAATGTTGAACTGACTGTGGAGCCCCCTTAAAAGCATCCATCATTAACTTTTGAGGATCACTAAGGCCATGACCCTCCTCTCCGTTAACTAAATTTTGAAGCCCTTTCGGATTGATAGCAAAGCATTCCCTCTGCTCTCTAGCTCCCCTTCCACCAAAGCTTCTACCTCCACGAGAAGACCCTTCTCCAAAACCACGAGGAAAGCGTTCCTTGTATGTTCTGAAAGCTCCATTCTGTCTAAAGTAACCTTGCTTCTCACGCACTAGGCCCTTTCCTTTGTTATCATCATGCTGCACACCCCCTGTCTCAATTCCTTTGGAAACAACCGTTTTGTAACTTGTTGCAGACGCTCCTAATTCTGCTTTAAGACCAGCATCCTGAGGAGTTTCCCCTTCTAGAACCAAATTAGGACACCGGGATTGGTCATGCGTCAACATACAACATTCTCTGCAGAAACCAAACAGTTTCTCGTATCTCAATTTAACCATCAATTCCACGCCTTCATCAAAATCCACATCCATGGTGAACACCAACGGCTTGAAGCCATCCAACTCCACCCTCACCCTACCTTCTAGCAAGTCTACATCACCTTGAACCTGGCCTATAGCCTCCCCAACCGAGTAGAAGGTCGATGCAGCCCAGTATTGGAGCGGGACATCCAAGATACGCACCCAAAAAGTAATTTTGGAGGGGTAATTAGTGTCTAGAACAGGCTTCCACCGCACAAGAGATAGCATCCAAAAGTCAAAGTGGAAAGGCTCCATCTTCATAACCTCCTCAATATCTTCTTCCCTCTCAAACGCAAACTGGAATCTCCCCAGCCCCAAGTCAGTGCCTGTTACACGCCCCTCCACTTGCCAAATTCTGGGAAGCATGAATAAAAGCACCTTCATGTCTTGCTTTGGAGGATTCATGCATCTACCAATCACTGTCTTGGTGTATCTCGCGATGATCTCGGTGTTATCAAACCGAGGGACCGAAATCTTGAGCCGAGGCTTCGTAGCTTCCACCTTCTTACCACCTGATTTCACCATCCATTGCGCTTGTGACATGATTCCCGAAAAACCAACAACAATATGAGAGAAAGCCAAAGAAAAGATAAGGAACGATAGAAAAAGAAAGCTTTGTGATGATATTTCGTTTACTACCAAAAGACCTATATATACCCCATTCAAGAGCATCGTATTTAATCTAATCAAATCAAACCCGAGATACTCAATCAGGATAATCAATCCCAAGAAATGCGCCATAGAATCACTAAGATATGCTATAGCAGGAAAGAAGACAATCAAGAAACAAACGAGACAATGATTGTTCCTAAAAAACTCAAGATGCCTTATACAGCCACACTCATCATCATAAATATTCAGATCCCCTAGTATAACAAAAATCCATTCCATAATCACCGTATAAATCAAAGGAAAAACCTTAATTGATAATCTTATATGCTTTCCATGTTTCGATACTTGATTCAAAAGCTCCCGTATCGTAGATCTATCAAGATCTGAAATTTTAATTTCAAATCGAGGAAATCCGTCATTATCATCCTCAAAACGCAATAATATTCCAAAAAATTCCTTGTATAGATCCAGATAAAAAACCCCGCATACCAGAGAAGCTTCTCTCCTCCTGAACCGAATCGAGAAAGTTCCAGATTCTCCACCTTCATTCACCAATACCACTGATACCGAATCAATCCATCCTGGATCCAAGCAGAAACCAAATCGATTTTCCATAAGCTAAATCAAAAACTCGCCCTCGCCATCGCATACGTCACGTTTTTTGTTTGGTTTTTTGATATCATAGCATAGTTAGAACGCTATTTCTACGTCCGCAACTATAGGTCTTTGCCTTTTGTTAGCGTGTTTTGTAGAGATATATTGGCATTTAATAAAGCATTTGTTTAACATGTCATCATTTTTTAAATAGTGATTAATCACTATTATGAATTAGATCTTAATAATCATATTATTGATTTAATATAGCATTTGGATTTTTACTGGGTAGTGGTGAGAAAATTATATTTTTATATATTTGGAATCGCTATATTCAAAAACTTTCTAATCGTTTTCAGAATTTTGTATTTTTCCCAAAAACATGGATTTTGTGTTTTCTGAATTTTGGAAAATTTTTGATATTAGGAATTATTCATAATAATGCCAAATTTTTATAAAATTCTTAATTTCATATAGTTTATATTTTTGATTCCATATAATTTATTACTTGAACTGTGAGGAAAAAAATACAAATATAATGAAAATTAAAGTTGTTAACTAATCTGCAAGGATACAATAGCAATAACATCAGAAAAACAGAACTCTTAGTAAAAAAATGACAGAGAAAAAAATGAAATTATAAGAGCATCTCCAACCCCACTTCATTTTCCACTTTTTGCTTCATTTTGAAGAAAATTTTGCTTCAATCCTACTTCATTTTTTGCTTCAAAATGAAGCCATGAACAGTGTTGTTTCAAATTTGAATATCTACTGTACATATCTTCATTTTTTGAAGACATACTTTTTTAATTGTAAAGTGGTCCTCAACTTTTATTTACTTTTATCTTCTGCCAAAATAAATTATATGCTTTAATATAATCCAATTAATTTCTAATTTTAGTTGTTTATTTCATCAT
>JABAYD010006358.1:0-14995 GCA_014822095.1 Diplotaxis tenuifolia | reverse complement strand
GCCATTGTTGTTGTTCGATTCTTATCTTCTCGCCGGATCTGTTCGACAGCGCGGCGAGCCTATTATGGTGCAACGGAGAAGACAGCCACGATCTGAGAACTTGACGCCATGGAGAAGAGATTGGTCTTGGTGAAGAGATGCGGCGGAGGTCTGTTCGGCAACCAAGCTTGAAAATCCTAGACTAGGTAAAATGTATCATGTCAATTGCCTTCTTTCTTACCTTTTGTCTTCGACTTAATGATTCTCGCCAAAAACATAAGCATTTTAAAAATCTGGTGAAAGAAAAGAAAACAAAGAAAGTTGGGAAAAAAGACGATAAGGGAATAGGAAGAGAAAAAGTGTCTGAAGAGAACAAAGTGCCCTATAGTGTTATTAAATCTTGAAAAGTGACCCAATATGTAATATTCTCTTGTTTCAATGATAAAATTAAAGAAAAGTGCCCCAAGAGTTGAAAGTGACTTATAATGAAACCAAAACTTAAAAAGTGACCTCACATGAAGGGAACACGGCAAATTGAATACAAAACACTAGTTCTACAAAAAAAATATAGATAAAATATGTTCAAGGGATGAAAGAATCCGAAGCACTCTCAAGTGGAGACCAGAAAACTAGTGTCCGAAAGAAGACATAAAAGTCAAATGAAACGATGATGAAAATGTTGATCGGCAACAACGAGATGCATGGGCCATCAGGATACAATTATTCCCTTTGGTTTTATTAATCCCATAAATAACGACAAAAAGAAAGAGCTAAAAACCAGTTTTGTATTTTATAACGTATCTTCAAATTCAAACTTATTGTTGGAGCAAATTGAAGTAGCCGTTTGAAGTATTTGAAGTTCTCGTTGTTTCATGTTTGATTTGGTCTTTTAGTCGTGTCAATAAGGACCGAGTTTCTCGGTTGTAGTTGGTCCTAGTGGTCAGTTTGTTTCAGTCTTTGTAGGAACGACTTGTTCTCTTTGTAAGGCATTTATATTCGCCGATCTTTATTGAATAAATCAGAGTTTACAAGTCATTTACAGAGCACTAGAGATTACAAATTGGTATCAGAGCTCTGTTCTCGACAAATCAAAGCCGCAGCTTTCTAAACTCAAGAGTGAAAAGAGATGGAAGAAGAGAAGATGAGGGTGCCCCAGTTTGATGGACATTGGGATCATTGGAGTGAGGTGATGGAGAATTTCTTTCGAGCCAGAGGATTGTGGAGCTTGATCGAGAATGGGTTTGAGGAACCAACAACCACCACAATCCTCACCACGGAGCAGAGGACACAACTCGACAATGCCAAGATGAATGATCATAAAGTCAAACATTATCTCTATCAAGCCATCGATAGAGTAACATTCGAGCAGATCCTCAACCGAGACACCTCCAAGGTCATATGGGAGGCGATGAAAGGAAAGTTTGGGGGAAACGCCCGAGTGAAAAAGTCTCTGCTACAAAAGCTCAGGAGAGACTTTGAGTTGTTAGAGATGAAGGATGATGAAAAGGTGGAAGAGTATTTCACAAGAGTTTTAGCCGTCACCAATCAAATGAGGAGTAATGGAGAGGTGTTGGAAGACACGAAAGTGGTTGAGAAGATCCTGAGAACCTTGAGTGAAAGGTTTATGTATGTTGTTGTCTCCATTGAAGAGTCAAAGGAGATTGAAAGTATCTCAGTGAATGAGCTTCAAGCTTCATTGGTGGTCCATGAACAGAAGTTCAAGAAACCTGAGAAGGGAGAAGACCAAGTATTGAATGTCACCCATGGAAGAGGATCAGGAAACCGAGGGAGAGGTTTCAATGGAAGAGGTCTAGGCCGTGGTCGTGGAAGATTCAACAAGAGCAATGTGGAGTGCTATAAGTGTCACCGTCTGGGACATTTCCAAAACGAATGTCCTAAGTGGGAAGAAGAAGCCAACTATGTAGGAGATGATGAGGATATGCTACTGATGGAATATACTTCAGAGGAGGAAGAGATCAACGAGGAGAACGTTGATCAGGTGCTGATGACACACTCGGAAAAACGAGTCACAGAGAAGAAAAAGGTGTGGTTCTTAGACTCTGGTTGCTCAAATCACATGAGTGGACATCAAGAGTTGTTCTCATCAATGGACACAAAGTTCAAGCACTCCGTCAAGCTAGGAAACAACATGAAAATGGAGGTTGTTGGGAAGGGAAATGTGAAACTGGTACTGAACAACAAAGCCTACACCATAAGTGACGTTTACTACGTACCGGAGCTTAAGAACAACTTGATAAGCCTTGGCCAGCTACAAGAAAAGAAAGTCACCATCATCATCCAGCAAGGAGTTTGAAAAATCTACCATGAAGAGAAGGGCCTAATCGCAGAGAGCAGAATGAGCATGAACAGAATGTTTGTGCTAATTGATCAGACTGATGAAGGTGAGAGAGGAAAGCATAAATGTTTTCTGACAACCACAGAGGAGATGTCGCGACTTTGGCACGAACGATACGGTCACCTCAGTCATCGAGGGATGAAGACTCTACAGAGCAAGGGAATGGTGCGTGGTCTTCCTGACTTTGATGCTCAAACTTTCACATGCTCAGATTGCTTGGTGGGAAAGCAACCGAGGAAACCAATACCGAAGAAGAGCACATGGCGCGCTAAAGAGGTACTGGAGTTGATTCATTCTGACATATGTGGTCCGATCAACCCCACTACCACAAGCGGCAAGAGGTATATCCTATGCTTCATTGATGATCACAGTAGGAAGGCTTGGGCGTACCTGTTAAAAGAAAAGTCAGAAGCATTCGCACAGTTCAAAGTGTTCAAGAAGAAAGTTGAAACGGAGAGTGGGAAGATCATGAAGTGTCTAAGAACTGATAGGGGAGGAGAATACACTTCTCAAGAGTTCACAGACTTCTGCAAGGAACATGGGATCAGAAGGCAACTAACCGCAGCCTACACTCCCCAACAGAATGGGATTGCTGAGAGAAAGAATCGAACCGTAATGAATATGGTTAGGTCTCTCCTATCCACCAAGAAAATACCAAAGATTTTTTGGGCAGAAGCTGTCATGTGGACATTCTACATCCTTAACAGATGCCCAACTGTCTCAGTGAAGGACATCACACCGCATGAAGCTTGGAATGGGGTTAAGCCGAATGTGGAACACTTTCGGGTTTGGGGAAGTCTTGGTCACGTACACATCTCAGATGAGAAACGAAGTAAGCTGGACGACAAAAGCATGACCTGCATTCTTCTCGGGTTCTCTAAAGAAACAAAAGGGTACAGACTGTACAATCCCAAGACAAAGAGGATTGTGGTGAGTAGAGATGTAGTGTTTGAGGAAAACAAAAGGTGGAACTGGGAGGAAGAAGAGCACACTCAAACCGTGCTCACTTGGGCTGATGATGATCTGAGCTGGGAAGAAAGTGATGAAGAAGAAAATGAAGATGGTGGAGAAGTCGCTGAACCAGAACCGAATGCTGAGCCAGACCAACCTACAGATCATCAAGATGAGCAGGTTGTGGGAGTCAGGGAGGGAAGAGGAAGAAGACCTCCACGTTATCTGAGGGACTATGTCACTGGGTTTGGAGAAATTAACGAAGAAGAAGTAAACATGGTGGAGCTTGTTACAAACATGGTGGAGTTCAATTCCTCTGATCCCACAACCTATGAAGAAGCAGAGAAGAGCCGGAAGTGGAGGGAAGCAATGGACAGAGAGATGGAGTCTATTGAGAAAAATCAAACCTGGGAACTGTCAGTGCTGCCTAGTGAAGCTAAGTGTATCGGTGTAAAATGGATCTACAAAACTAAGTTGAATGAGAATGGTGAAGTCAGCAAACACAAGGCTCGCCTAGTAGCCAAGGGGTACTCTCAAGAGTATGGTCTCGACTACACTGAAGTCTACGCTCCTTTTGCCAGAATGGACACAATTCGAACCATCCTTGCCACAACCGCACAGAAAGATTGGGACATCTATCAACTTGATGTAAAGTCTGCCTTCCTACACGGGGTTATTGCTGAAGATGTCTATGTCCAGCAACCAAAAGGCTATGAGATAAAAGGACAAGAAGACATGGTCTATAAGTTACATAAGGCTTTGTACGGCTTAAAACAGGCTCCTAGGGCATGGTTCAGTAGGATCGAGGAATATTTCAACAAGGAAGGGTTCATGAAGTCTCAACATGAGGAAACTCTCTTCCTAAAGATCAATCGTGGTAACATTTTGATTGTCAGTGTGTATGTGGATGATTTAATTTACACAGGAAGCGACATCAACATGATAGAAAGTATGCACTTGAAGTTCTGAAACGCTTTGAGATGGAGACTTGCAACTCGGTTTACAATCCTATGGTTCCCGGGGAGAAGATTCACATCGATGAAGATGGAGAAAGAGTTGACGAGACCTACTACAAGCAAATCATTGGGAGTCTTATGTATCTCACAACAACGAGGCCCGACCTGCAATTCTCTGTAAGTCTCTTAAGCCGTTTCATGTCAAGACCTACTAAGTTACATGTTCAAGCCGCCAAGAGGGTGTTGAGGTACTTGAAAGGGACTACGGATTTTGGCATATGGTACAAGAGAGGAGGAAGTGGAGAACTGCTAGTCTATACAGACAGTGACTTTGCTGGAGATGTGGATACTAGGAAGAGCACTTGAGGGTATGTCTTTCTCCTGGATAATGTTGCAGTAGCTTGGCTGTCTAAGAAGCAACCCATCGTGACACTTTCAACTACCGAGGCTGAGTACGTGGCTGCGTCTATCTGTGCTTGTCAAGCTGTCTGGTTCGGAAGAATGATGCAAGAGTTGGGACATGAGGCAAGACAAAGTATTATACTATGCGATAACACCTCAACCATCAAGTTATCAAAGAATCCGGTCTTCCATGGAAGGTGCAAGCATATTGGAGTCTGCTTTCATTTTCTGCGTGAGCTAGTGAACAATGGAGAAATAAACTTGGAGCATTGTGGCTCAGAGGAGCAAGTGGCTGACATATTTACGAAGCCATTGAGACGTGAAGTGTTTGAGAAGCTGAGGAGTAAGCTCGGAATTTGCTCTGTTTCGAGTAAGCTAAGTCTTGTGCACCAAGCTTAGTTTAGGGAGGGTTTGTTGGAGCAAATTGAAGTAGCCGTTTGAAGTATTTGAAGTTCTCGTTGTTTCATGTTTGATTTGGTCTTTTAGTCGTGTCAATAAGGACTGAGTTTCTCGGTTGTAGTTGGTCCTAGTTGGTCGTAGTGGTCAGTTTGTTTCAGTCTTTGTAGGAACGACTTATTCTCTTTGTAAGACATTTATATTCGCCGATCTTTGAATAAATCAGAGTTTACAAGTCATTTACAGAGCACTAGAGATTACACTTATTTCGTTATAGAAAAATTTAAGGGGGGGGAAAGCTTTTTTACGTTGCTCCTAATATAAAAAGACAACGAAGCTCGACCATCTCTCATCTCCATCTAATCATATCTCTCCAATGGCAACAGAAACTGTAACCAACACTCCCGTGCCTAACCATGACGAGGAGACCAAGACCGAGACAGAGTCAACAGAGTTCGAGAAGAATCAGAAACGGTACCAAGACTTGATCTCCACGTTACCTCACACCAAAGGCTGGAGGCCAAAAGCTCCCCTGATTTGGTACCGTGGTTACTGGTGGGTACAGCCAATCCTCGAAGGCTCACTCTACGCCCAAGAGTTCTTCCAAGCGCGACCCAATGACTTCTTCGTGTGCAGCTACCCAAAGACAGGCACCACGTGGCTCAAATCACTAACATTCGCTATAGCCAACCGATCTCGCTACCTCGACTCCACAAACCCTCTTCTCAAACGTAACCCTCATGAGCTTATCCCTTTCCTTGAGTTTGAGTTCCCTTTGTTCCCTCAAGTTGATGTTCTCAAGGATAAAGACAACACGCTTTTTTCAACTCATTTGCCATACGAGTTGTTACCCGGTTCGGTGGTGGAGTCGGGTTGTAAGATGGTTTACATCTGGAGAGACCCCAAGGACACTTTCATCTCCATGTGGCATTTCTTCCAGAAGAAAAAGTCCGAACGTGGCCCGCTCAGCAGCCTTGAGGAGTCTTTTGATATGTTCTGTCAAGGTTTCTCTAGGTACGGTCCTTATCTAGACCATGTCTTGTCATTTTGGAAAGCTCGCCAAGAGAATCCGGACAAGATTTTGTTCCATAAGTACGAGGGTCTGAGTGCTGATCCTTTGCGTTGTGTGAAGAGATTGGCTGAGTTCATGGGTTATGGATTCACAGATGAAGAAGAGAAGAATGGGATTGTTGAGAAAGTTGTGAATCTTTGCAGTTTCGAGACGTTGAAGAATCTTGAAGCTAACCAAGGAGATAAGGAGAGAGAGGATCATCCTTCTCCTTATAAAAACAGCTATTATTTCAGGAAAGGGAAGGTTGGAGATTGGGAAAATTATCTTACTCCAGAGATGGCTGCTCGTATGGATCGGTTAATGGAAGAGAAATTCAAGGGTACTGGTTTGCTTGATGACTGATCCTTGCTCTGTTTAAAAGTATAATAAGTTGCTCCTTTCCTCAGTTATGTTATATATGTACTACGTTACGTTATATATTTGGATGAATAAAATTTGTTTCATGTGAACGTATTGTAATTTGTACCGAAACAAGAAATTGGCTTTGCATGACATGACGCATAAATATATTGGCTTGCATGTTACTCTCCACTGCAGTTTTGTGTCCCCTCTCATTTATATTCATATATACATATATGATCATATGATGTAGCTATGTGATGTTTTCAATGTGGAAGTTAAGTTTTCTTGGCTGTTCTTTGATTAACAAGGCAACCTGAACAATTTTCCAGGACTGACTCAATATGGCATTAAGTGAGTAATGAACAAAATCTATTGAAAGAGAAATATGAAATAATGTTTTTAGACTAAAAGCATGATTATCGCAAGTCTCTTAGTAGAGTTTCTTAGCATAAAAGTTAAGAAACTTTCTGGTAGGAGACTTTGCTAAGAGACTTGCGATAATCATGCTCTAATGACCAAATCCATTGAAAAAGAATTTGAAAACCCCACAAGAACAATTTTCCAGGACTGACTCATTATGCATTACTTGAGTATTGAACAAAATCCATTGAAAGAGAAATCTGAAATAATGTTTTTAGGCTAATGTCAAAATCCAACGAAAGAGAGTTTGAAAAATCTACAAGAACAATTTTCCAGGATTGACTCAATTGTATTGAGTAATGAACAAAACCCATTGAAAGACAAATCTGAAATAATGTTTTTAGACTAATGTCAAAACATTATTCTTGCCTGAACAACGTCCAACATTCTTTTATTTTAAAACCAAACCAGAAAAGAATGTATGGAGAGAACAGTTTTGGATGTATAAAGATTAAAGAGACTCACTTGGGCAAAGTTTTACCTGAGCACCAACTTGAACACTTGTTGATTCAAGAATAAGGTTAAGATTAAACCAAAAAAAAAAAAAAAGAACAAGGGAAAGCTCATTGAAGTATTCTTGTTTCTCGTTCGCTGTTATACTTTAAAAATAGTCCAACTTGAAGACAAATAAAGATTATTAATTCATTAATTTATCCAAAACAACCTTAAAATGGAGAAGCAAAAGGGATCATTAGCACATGGTATGGTAAACCAGCAACCTTTTGGCATCTCAAAAAACCATCATGTTTTTCATTCGATCTCTTGTTTCTTTTTATTCGCAACTTTGATCTTTTCTTATCCACCACGAAAATGACACTACATGTCGTTGAGATCGCCCGAGTCACCCCTGCAGCCGATTCGAATTCGGACTCTGTTCTAAACTCAGCCAACTCGCTCACAATCCCGTTGACTTTCTTTGATATACCATGGTTACTACTCCATCCGAGTTACTCTCCTTAGCCCCCGAGTTAACAGTTTCTGGTGACTCATCGACAGCATTATCCTTCCAAACAAAGGATTCTCCATCGGCCTCGCGCTACACCACGCCGTTTTAGACGGAAAAACGGTAAGCATGTTCGTCAGAGCTTGGGCTCACTTGTGCAAACAACTCCTCCGAGAGAAAAGAGTCGTCTCCGTCTCTTCTCTCCCGGAGACTCTAACTCCATCTCTTGATCGGTCGTTGATCAAAGATCCAACCGGACTCGATGAACAGATGATAGACATCGTGACATCTCTGAGAACAGACAAAACCAATGAGAGAAGAAGCCTGCCTCGGGTTCCCGCCCTGGAACCACCTGGACACGACGTCGTTCTAGCCACCCTCGTGCTGTCTAGCAATGACGTGGAGAAACTTCGGGAACAAGTCAAGAGAGAGTCAACTAGCCTCCTCCACCTGTCGACTTTCGTCGTGGCATATGCCTACGTGTGGACCTGCCTTGTGAAGGCGCATGGAGGAAATGGGGAGAGGTTAGTGTGTTTCATCTTCGCTGGAGATCTCAGAGAGCGTCTTGATCCGCCGCTTCCGGCGACTTACTTTGGTAACTGTGTGTTTCCGGTTGGTAGCTATTACCGGAAGGCGGCGGATTTCGAGGGGGAGGAAGGGCTTGTTACGGCGGTGAAGACCCTCAGTGATTTGGTGAAAGGGTTGAGTTCGAGAAAGATAGAGACTACAGCTGAAGAGTTCAAGACTGTGTTCAGTTCTTTTGGTGTGACCTCACAGTTCGGGTCGGTAGCCGGGTCGAACCGGTTGGGTATATATGAGTCGGATTTTGGGTGGGGGAAACCCGTTAAGATTGATGTTGTCTCCATAAGAGGAGAGGTAATCTCAATGGCAGAGAGGCGTGACGAATCAGGTGGCGTCGAGATTGGTGTGTGCATGAAGAAGACTGATATGGACATCTTACTTACTTTGTTCAACAGTGGTTTACAAAACTAAATGCCTTTTATTTTTCTTTTCAATAATAAGGTAATGCTCATTGAGATGTTCTTGTTTCTTGTTGTCTTGTTTCTTGTGATGCTTTTGTAGGGAAGAAGTTGATCTTCATTCTATAAAATGTTACCTAAAGCGCACATGTTTGGAGATCTCTGGTTCCATCTCTTAGGGGCAGCAGTGTGATATACAAAGCAGTCTCCTACTGTTCGATCAACTCTGTTTCCACTTGAGAGGCATTTGATGTTGTTATACCGAGCTTATTGAGTTTCAGCTTGTGTCACCATCTTCTGAGAAACCCTCACCACTTTGAAGGACTACTCTTCCCATGCTTACATTAGCAAAGTGAAAACGGTTTTGCTTAAACCTGTTCAGCAAATTAGATGTCCTTGTGGCCTCACTTTCATAAACACCATGTGGTATCAGCTTAACTATATATTTCAGCAGGAGAAATTCAAAGTCAACTATAAATCAAAGACGCTTTAAGAGAAATATGTAATAGAGTAATCAAAGCCAAAACATGTGTTGTATGAGACTATAACTTCTTTGCAGCTTCTGATTTGGCATATTACTTAGCTGACAGTTTCATCGCGTCTTGAGTTTCTTTTTTTTTATAGATTTATGGATTTCAAACTCTTAGACTTCACAACGTCCAACATTATTTTGTGACAAACCATAAGAATGTACATTTTAGATGTATAAAGATTTAACAGATAGTGGACAAGTTTAGCTGAGCACGCAACTAGAACACTTCTTGGCTCAGAAGCTCGTTTGTCTTATTCAAACTCTCAGTTAGACTAGTTGAGATTAGATTGCTTGGTATGGAATCTATGAGACTATGACCAGTTGACCAAAAGAAAGCTTGAAAAAGAAATAGAAATACATCAAAAGAAGAGGAAATGCACTGATAACCCACAAAAAATGAAATAGCACCTAAAAAAAGCTATGGACACGTGTCAAATATTTAGTGGCTAAATCGCATGAGCCCCTGACTACGATGAACACCTGCACGCACCGGTCATGGAAGATTTAAATCAAAGGGGGGGGTATTCTCGTAAATCAAACGGCGTGAAAAGCGACGTACAAACCGGTACCCTTCTTCTCCCTTATAAAAAAAAATCATCATCTTCCCTCTAAACCGGTTTTGTCGTCGTCTCGCATTTCGCGTTTCCCTTAAGCTTCCCTCTCTCTCAGATCCCTCGGTTTACATTCTTCAGAGAGGTACGCTTCCCTGATCTGGATCTGAGCTTTTACATCCTCAATTCCACACTATTTTGATTTCGCTTAGATCTGTGTATGTGCGGATTCGTTTCGATGGTTTGAGAATTGATTCTGTTTATGTTACTAATCTCATCTATGAATAACGCGATTAGATTCTGTTACGATAGTCTCTAAGCTAGTGTAGATCTGTTGAAATCCAGTTTTCTCTCGTCGTAGTTGTATCCGATAGCTTCCGATTTGTTAACGATCTGATCCGTTAAAGAGAGATCATGAAGCTTAGGTGAAGGTTTCAACCTACGTGTTTGGATCTGCCTCTCGTCAAATTTTGTTTTCGATGGTTCGAGAATTGATTCTGTTTAGGTTGATGATCTCATCAATGGATAATGCGATTAGATCTCAATACACGTCGATGATGATTCTGATACGATAGCAGCTAAGATAGTGTGGATCTGTTTGAATCTCTATTCGTTTCCAGTTTTTCTCGTCGTGATTGTTCTGTTAGCATCCGATCTGATCAGGTTTTAAGCTCTGTGATTGGATCTGCCTAATCTGGCTAAATTTTGTGTTGATATTGTTCTTAGAGGATATATGATTAGGTTTCCCTATCGTTATAGAGTGTGGATGAGGTTTGTATACTCTTTCTTATACGTCCCTGTGGTTGTTTGTGTGCAGTAAAAGCAGAAGATGGGGTTGAGTTTCGCCAAGCTGTTTAGCAGGCTCTTTGCGAAGAAGGAGATGAGGATTCTGATGGTTGGTCTTGATGCTGCTGGTAAGACCACTATCTTGTACAAGCTCAAGCTCGGAGAGATTGTCACCACCATCCCCACTATTGGTATGTGCTTCACATTCACACACCATAATAATAATACTGCTTGGTTTCTAATTTTGTGAATGAGTGTATTAAACTCTAGGATCTTTCTTGCAGGTTTCAATGTGGAAACTGTGGAGTACAAGAACATCAGTTTCACTGTGTGGGATGTCGGGGGTCAAGACAAGGTATGATATCCAGTTCTTATCTGTGAATCACAACAACAACCTGTTGAAGAACTTTAAATCAAGTGAACTAATTTTTTGGCTTGTTTTCAGATCCGTCCCTTGTGGAGGCACTACTTCCAGAACACTCAGGGTCTTATCTTTGTCGTGGACAGCAACGACAGAGACAGAGTTGTTGAGGCTAGAGATGAACTCCACAGGATGCTCAATGAGGTCCATATCGGATGAATTTTTCTTGTTTTTATCATACCCGTTCAGAGAGTCTTACGAGCTTTAGTCCTGGTTTCCTTTTTTTGTAGGACGAGCTGCGTGATGCTGTGTTGCTAGTGTTTGCCAACAAGCAAGATCTTCCAAATGCGATGAATGCAGCTGAAATCACAGATAAGCTTGGCCTTCACTCCCTGCGTCAGCGTCACTGGTGAATAAAATTCCTGAACAAGTCTCTCTAAAGATTGAAAACGTTACTTGTGTTCTAAGTTTCTTTTTTGCTGCAATCTACCAGGTACATTCAGAGCACATGCGCCACTTCAGGTGAAGGACTGTACGAAGGTCTGGACTGGCTCTCCAACAACATCGCTGGCAAGGTAACATTAATTTCAAAAACACCAAATCTGACCAAAGATGGTTTCTCGCTTATTGTCTTATCCTCTTGTGGTTACTCTTACGCAGGCGTAATGAGGGAGAATTGCATTTGCATCGGAGATGATTCTATCTGCTGTGATGGGTATACTCTGGATGCAAGAAACGATTATAAATATTATTATCTGAACCTTTTTGATATTGGGAATGTGAATGTTTTTGATTGTGCAAGTAGATGTCTTGTCTCTAAAACTTACTAGAAGAACCCATCTAAATAAGTTTTCGTGTAATTTTAATTTGAATGTTATTTTGCTTTGGCGTATTCATTTGCAATCGTCTACATAATTTATTACGGTAAATCATGTTTATCTTACGATAAATCATGTTTTATCTTACGGTAGACTCATTTTAATTTTTCACCTATGCGATGTTTAACAAACGTTTTGTGATTCTTCTTCTCATCAAGAGACTTAAAAGAACATATCTTGCAAGGAATATTTTTTCTTCCTTGGTAAAAAAAAGAAAAGCAAACAAAGATTCAAATTTCAAAATCTAAAGGTGTCCCCATTAGGCCATTGTGATCTACAAGAAAATGACATTCAAAGAGACATAAAGTTTGAAAGAAATATGAAAAAAGGAAAAGAAGAAATCAAATATCTGTGTGAAAGAACTCAGAATGTGCTTTTGCACTAATCCCTATGTTCAATTAATTCCAATTACATCCTCCTTTGTGGAACCCCACCCAAAACATAGAATTTAAAGTTGATAAATCCATTTGGAAATTCACAAGAAAAGTTTGAAGTTAACACTATAGAAGATTTGATGGTGTATAAGTATATAAGTATACAATTAAGCAACACTAGTGAATGCATATTCTCAGTGTTTTTTTTAAATGAAAACATTTTTTTTGTTCTCCTGATATTTAGCAAACTTTATAAAAAATTATAAAGAGTTATATCATTAAAGTATACACAAGCACTAAGGAAATGAAAATTGGAGACTGAAGAATCGTGAAGAGGTGTATAAATTAATGGGTAATGGGAATCTAATAGAGTCAATGATTGGTAAAGCAGCATCCCCACTCAACAAATCTTTAAATCAACTTTATTGGAAACAATGTATTGTGTCTCATCTCGAAATTCTTCAACCAAAATCTCACTTTCTCTTCTTACAAAGCAATCAGAAAATGTTCCAAAGTGCATCCATTAAACAATCCCACATTATTGATGACAAACAAACAAACAAAAACAAACCCACATTACCTTCTTTAATTAAAGTTGCAAGAAATAAAACTGATAGTTTCCACAAAAAGCAAGCAACTTGTAACTTTATTTCAACAAAATATATGTCTTGGATAAACTTCATTTATAGAGAATGATCATAGAGAAGAGTGTTATTAATAATATTAATACATTGGCCACATTTCAGATGGAAATGACATAAATTGAAGTGCTCTTCAACATCACAGAGCTCCTAAAATCACAATCAAAACCAAACCCACCCAAAAAATGGAAGATCAACAACAACAACAACAGTTTCAGCAACCTCTTATTGTGTATCCATCTTCTTCAACATCATCTTCCTCATACTCACCGCCCTCGTCCTCTCGTTCAAGTGGCTCATTCGGTACAGCCTTCATAGTACTAGCAGCCATCCTTGTCTTGGCAGCACTGGCTTGTGTGTTCGGAAGGCTATGCAACCGGGGCCGCAAGGACCACAAAAACAACAACAAACCTTCAAAGCATGAGAAACCGTCATCAAAGAAGAGCCGTGAGATCAGACCTGTGGAGCGTGAGCCGAGACAGAGAGGTGATGATTTGGAGTTTGGGTTCGATATAAAGCGTCCTGGTCCAGCTAGCAAACCTGGAGGAAAGAAAGGACCAACTCCTGTTACTAAACATGGCGTACGGTCCAAGTAACCACAAAAAGGAGTTGAAATCTTCAGACAAGGTGGTTCCATCTTCAAGCTCCGGTTAGGACAAATGAACTAAATAAGACAAGAGATTTATTCAAGCTTGTTTAACTATAACGCTTTCTTTTTTATTTATGTTTGTCGTTTTTCTTGTATTGGTCTATTGGTTTTGTTTCATATGGGTATGCAACTTTGAAACAAGTTATTTATGAAAGCAAAAAAAAAAGATTGACAAGTAACATTACAAGCTCAATCTGTAAAAAAAATGTTACATATCTGAAAATAGAGTTCTTCATTATCCTCATCACTCAAAAAAAAAATCTGAAACCAAACACAGAAAGCTAAAGGTATCTATGCAAGAATATGTATCTCACACAAAAAAAAAAATACAAAGAGCATTAGTGCTGTACAAAGAGCTCAACATGAGGTATTATAGCTTCACTTGTATTTGGAATCAGAACCGCCGGTTATTGACCTTTCGGTTGTCGGATTCGTTCCTTGTAAACTCAGTAGAGGGTCCATTAGATCCTTTCCTAGAGCTTTGAAGAGAGTAGTCTCCACTGTGCATCCCTGAATCTGAACTATCGTCAAAACCAAACGCCATTTTCCTGTCGTCTGAGTCATAGGCATTACTGTTTTGTCCCCCTTTGGATCCGTAGCTGATGTCTCCCATGTCCCCTTCACTGTCCAGTGCTCTCACAACCTTTATTTTTCAAACCAAGTTTTGTTTTAAAAAAATTCAAATTTGACAAACTAAAACATGAGATGTATAGAATTGTTGTTTGTTACTATTTATGTTAGTGTTATAAGAAAATTATTACCTGAGCCATGCGTGGACGTTTTGGACCGGAATGTCTAACACACGCAGCAGCTGTTTCAATCATTCTGAAAACTTCATTCTCCACGTAACGCTTTTCGAGCCGTCTATCAACCAGATCGCTGAAATCACCGGTCTCAATGGCTTTATGAAGTAGTGGACGAGCCTGTGAGTTTTATCGATTAGTAACTAAAATCTATAGGCAACCCATACATAAGTGTAACTGAAAAATGTAACATGTCAAAAAGACAAGAATGTTTGGAGATTAGTACTCCCTCTGATTTCATAAAGAATGTCACTCTAGCTTATTTTTCTTATTATAAAATAAATGTCATTTTATATTTTCAATGCAATGTTTTACATATAATTTTTTTTGTTCTTTTAATTAACCAATAGATTTTTTTAAAAATTATTTAAATTTAAATAATTCTACATTAAATAAAAGTAAACTAGTATATTTATTCATTTTTTAATATGCGTAAATTATGCTAAGTGACACTTATATTAAAACGGATGAAGTATTTATTTATTTACCCATTCGACCAAACTCTCTTCTCCCAAAGGCATGTACTGATCAACTGGTTTGCGTCCAGTAATAAGTTCCAAGAGAACAACACCAAAAGAGAAAACATCTGATTTATCTGTTAGTTTCCCGCTTTGTGCATATTC
>JABAYD010006356.1:0-15755 GCA_014822095.1 Diplotaxis tenuifolia | reverse complement strand
AGTACAAGTATGTGTATGTGGTGTTGTTAAAAAAAAATTCAAGTCTAATAAGAAAAGGATTTGAAAGAACAATGTAGACATACAAATATAAACTCTCTTTCTCTCTACAAGATCAAAGACAAAAGGTGAGAGAGTAAAGAGAGTGTGACTGTGAGTGTGTGCTTGTGTGATGATGATACACAAGATAAAACAGAGTGGTGTTCAAGTGAAAACAATAGAATAAGAGGGAGTTGGCCATGAAGAGACCAAGCAAAATGAAGATTCTCAACACTTATTCGCTTGATCGTTCCATGTGTGATCAATCGTCTCATTTCGCTTCCTGCATCCTATCCATCTTCTCCATCACTCCTCCCTCGTTACTTACCGTTCCCATTCCCACCGCCTTGAAACTTGGTTCCCCTCTCGTGTTGTTTTCTCGTGTTGTTTTCTTTATATTTTTCAACATTTAGCTTACAATAAGTGGCTTTGTACATCTTTGTATTTCAAAAAACAAAAAATTGGTATGAAGCTTAACATTCTCAAACAAACAAAAAAGTTCACACACTAAGTTCACACACAAAAATACATTGAAATTTATTTGTCATTAGGATAACCACAATTTATTGTCTTCATGAAATATCGTTGGAACCGTCTGAGAAATTGGTTCCCTGTTTTACAATGGAGGAATGCAGACTCAATTTAGGGATTTGATGAAGATGATATGTTATAAAAAAAAAGACGTCGTATTACACTTAACGGAAGTTAATGAAAACTAACGGTTGAATTTTGTTGAGTGTAAATGGCTGAGTCAACCAGATTAAAATAGCCAATATTTAAAACTTGAAGATTTAAATTACCTAAACTTGAGTTTGAATTTTTTTTGGCTTTGTTTTGAAAGTTGAGGGTTTTTTTGGTGGTTTTCTCCTAGAAAATATCGTATATCCTTAATATATACGGTTCCTTCTCACTTGCAAAATAAAAAATGAATCAGCGTGTATCATGTTGGTTGTTATCTATAGTAAATATGGGAGGGAGAATTTAAGCTAAAGCTTTCATTTAATTTAATTAAGAGTTATTCTTGGGTTCACCCCCTAGAGCGAACCTCTAGATTCACCAACAAATAGAATTGAGTTATTTCAAATTTAATATCTTTTAAAAAAGAAAACAAAATCTTGTTCAATTGTATTATGTTTTTAAAAATAAAAATACAAAATAAATAAATAGTAATAATTATTAATAGAAATGAAAATAATTATTTTAAGAAAAATATTTTTAACACTAAACCCTAGACTTTTTTTTGAAAAATATTTATTTTTATCTTTTTATTTTAAAAACATTATAATGTTACAATATTTTTTTAAAGATTTTTTTCGTTGTAGAACATTAGTACTAGACTATACTAGTAGAACCAAAAGCACAATACGGGTGATTTCGCTTGGATGTTTAGAATTTTGTTTTCCGTTTTCAGAAATGTAATAACCAAATTGGAAATGAATCTACCTCTAAATTTGTGTTGTATGTATTTTTATACGAAAATTAAAAAGAGTGTATATGATACACTCGTTTTTGTTCGTGGTTGGTGTTTCCTGTATTAGAAGGTATATCAACCAAACCAAAATCGAGTAGTTTTGTTCTTTTACGATTTCGTTTTCGGTACAAGCTATCAACTTAGTTAAGGCAAAAAATCAAAAAAAAAACTTAGTTAAGGCACTAACTATATTTGGAGATTTTGGCTTAACTAAATGAAGTAATATAAAATTGGCAGCCATATTACAAGGTACCAAAGGGAGTACATGCGGCGCAATACGTGATGAGGAAAGTGGCTCCTAAGAACGTCTGGCCACCGATGCAGTTTGGTGCATCGCTGATTAGCTGGTACGAGCACCTTGGCCGCACCGTTTGCCTTGTACTCTGCAAAAGCCATCGCTTAATCGATTCTCTCATTTGCCTCTTCACCTTAAACCGGTACATATTTAATATGAGTTCTTTATTATTATCTTTACGTTAGTGTTTTCATTTTTTTCAATATAACTTTCATTCAAAAAAAAAAACTTTCATTAAACCTTTAAACACTTGGACTGCAAAAAGATTTCATCATAACAATACAAACATAAGAACATGTAACATTTCTCAAAAAAAAACATAAGAACAAATAACATAAATGATAGTATAGAGAAATCTATAATATAGGAAGATACAACATATTTAGAGTAAAGCTCGAATGCGTCAAAACAAAATTCACGATAAAACCGGAAGGTTGAAAAATAGTCACATTAAATCATGACAATCCACATCTCAAAAGTTCACTTGACGAACTTTGTTGCATCTTCTATCGCCGGATCGCTACACAAAATAGTAAAATGGTTATATACTTCTTCGCTTTTGGGCTGAAGGGGAAACTTTTCTCAAATAGAAGAGATGGTGATGGTGAAATTGGCAGGAACGATGATCTTTCCAGTGAACCACCGGTAAAAAGAAGACTAGATTACTCTTCACGTTTGCGTGCTCATATATTATTATAATTACAAGTAAGAGAACAAATTACACGCAAACGTGTAAGAAGAAAAAAACGTAGTCTTAGAAATGAGACTATCGAGTATCGATCATAGATTTACGTTCACAAACTCATTTGTTAAAATTACTAAGTAAAATTTGACCCGAAGTTGACGATGCATGAGATTAGGGGAACACCGAAATGTAAAGTCTATAGGTTTTAATGAACCAACCACTCGTCCGATCCCCTACACTTATACAATATCTTGAAATTGACGTTGCGACATTGTTATACAAGTTTTCTAATACTAAGATGTTTATTTGTTCACTTTAGTAATTTTAACATAATAGCTTTATGTACTAGAAAAGTGAAAAATGTCTTTTAACGCAGAAAACAACTTAGAGCACGATTAACCAAGGGGGCTTAGGTGAGTGGCTTATAAAAAATAAAATAAAATAGAAAGATGTTGTCCACCATAATAAAAAACCAGATGCTTATTGCTCCCAATCAAGCGCCGGATTTCGTAAGTTGTTTGAACTGTTCGTGGGCTCCACTGACACGTGGCGGCCCACGGTTAGTTTGTTTTTTTTTCTAAAAAAAATTGGAAAAAGTAAAAAAAAAAAAGAAAAGAAAATAAGCACCCCCATTTTAAGCAATGTGGGTTAATGATGCTCTTACATCGACCGTGTCTCCTCCATTATCCCCCTGTTAACTTCAGTTTTGGAGTTTTATATTATAAATATGTAAAAGTGAGATACCAGATTAAGTTAAAAGAATCTAAAATTTATAAAGTCCTGATTTAGTTAGGGTCGATAAAAATAACAAGTTCGACTGTTTGGTACTGTTTAAATTTTGGCTTATTTGGAAATTTCCATCAAGATGATCAGAACTTCATGATATATATGATATATTTAAATAGTATTACATACTATATTCAAACGTACACAAACAAAAAATATGTATAAATTTGAATAAGTTAAATTAAACTTTTTTGCAGGATGCGAACGTATTTGATTGAAGGATTTTTATGTCACACACACAACGGGTCGTGGCACACACTACACAACATCATATTCGGATCAGGAGGCAAACTCGAGTCGTATCTTGACCACGTCCGTGACCATATGGACTGTGACGTCACCATATTCCATGGTGGGAAGGACGAGGTCATTCCTGTGGAGTGTAGCTACAGCGTCAATGCCAAAGTGCCACGTGCCACTGTACACGTCATTCCCGACAAAGACCACATCACCATTGTCGTCGGCCGACCAAAGGACTTTGCTCGAGAGCTTGAGCTCACTTGGCAAACATCCAATACTACTCATAAGTGAATATTTATAATATATATCGTTTTTGAAGTATATAAAATGTTAAAATTAATAGATACATTTTCCTTTAATAGTTAGTTAAGATTTTGTTTTGTTTACCTCCGTTCGAAGAAGAATGTCAAGTCTCTAATTTTACTTTTCTTCTAATTAGAAAACTAGTGTATGTAGCGTTTTGAAGAGACACTTAAATTATATAATTCCTATATTTCACAAAGAATTTATTTTGATATTTTTTTCTTACTACATAGTGAATACTCCTATTTCATTTTAGTTGCCGTTTTAATTTTTTTCACATACATTAAGAAAACATTTAATTTTACATATTTTCTAGAGAAAACACAGTTACTTATATACCTAACCATATTTCAACCTATAGAAAATAGAATAGTATAGATAATTAATAAATTTTACATTAAAATTATAAAATAACACTTATTTTTAAACAAAAACTTTTCCTTACAATGACGAGTAATTTGAAACGGAGGAAATATCATTTTATATCTAATCTTATAAATAGTTTTATTATCTCAAAGACTACTGGTTAAATATGTGTAATTAATAAAATGTGTTATGTGAAAAGTGTTAAAATGACATTCTTTACAAAGTGAGAGATTTGAAGAAGAGAAGATATAGACTCTGCATGTTTGTATGAAAGCTACGGTGTTCAAGATTGACCTTGGTTTCCCTACAGAGGGCTTCAATTTCTTTTTCTCCAAAAGTTGGAAGTGTTCATTTAGGAGAAGGGTTAGGATTTCAACTCAAGATTTGATAGATTTGAAAAGCAATTCCATAGATCTTATTAGGAATCTGTTGATCTGTGTTTGATAGTAGAAGATTTCGTGATCCAGTTTAAGGTTTTTTTTATTGGCTAAGAGTTTGCTTGGATAAGATCTGGTTCGTGTAAAGTATCTCAAAGATGTCGGCTGCTATGGACAAGGCCCTCATCGCCATGTCACTTGAAGAAGATGTTATTTTTTTTTTCATGCCTGATCTTCCTGAATACAGATCTACTGAAAGGAATACCAGAAGCTTAATTGGTCGGCTTGTCAACCCTAATTGCTAGAAGATGGCAAAATTTACCTTGGAGATGCCTCGTAAATATGGGAGAGTTAGAGGAATTGCTCATCTAAGGAAATATTTCACTTCATCTTTGGTCATGAACATGATTTGAATGATGTCTTAGAAAAAAGAGTTCATACTTTCAATGAATGGGCTATAGCTATTGAGAGATGGTATGAATATCCTCCTGCAGACTCGATTCAGTATATTCCAATATGGGTTTATTGGAGACATTCTGCTGATATATTATAATGAACTTGCGATTGAAGCTTTGGAAGATATAGTGGGTCAGGTTTTGGATGTGCCTTTTGATCCAATGAAGGCACAATGCAATGAATATGTGAGGGTCAAGTCATTGTTCGATGTCTCTAGACCTTTAAGGAAAGAGAAAGATATTAATCTTTGTAATAGTGAAAGACGAAAAATCTTGTTTTACTATGAAGGAATGTAAAAAAATATGTTATATATGTCAAAGACTGACTCATGAGCAAGCAGTGTGTCCAATCAATATCCAAAGAAGACAATCTGAAGCGGATGTAAGAAGAACGGGTATAGGAGTGGTGGAAAAAAAAGCAAAATTTGATTCTTTGAAATCTGATCCTCTCTATGGAGTCCTTGAAGTAAACCATGTCGGAATAAATCCAACATTAGGAGACCTAGGATCAATTCAGAAGTTCTAGAGGGTATGCACCAATATCTTCGGTTGGCAAAGGCTGATCAGTAATGGAGGCTGAGAAAGATCCTATCTTGAAGAAATCTGCTCTAAGTCTTGAACCTGTTCCTTTAGATACAAGTGACTTGCAGAAAGGAAAAAGGAAAAGAAGTTGTATTTGGGTATTCAACAGATGATTCTTCTTCTCAATCGTTTGGTACTAAAGCTCAAGGGCAGAAGTTGATGGCATCAGCGATTGCTACTAATTCAGAGATTGAATGGAATCTAGATCCTAAGGTATTGACAAAAGGTGACATAATAAACGTGCAGTCAAAAAGTTCTTCCTCTTCTTTTAGTGGCTCGACATGTCATAAGTTGGATTCCTTTGAATCAAATTTTCCCGGGGCTAACTCAAAGAAGTTAATGACTAGCAAGTGACCTGGGAAAAGTAAAAAAAAATTCAAAAGCCTCACCTGCTGAAGAGGACAACGTTCAAGTCTTGTTGAAGGAAGTTATGTTCATTGGATGTTAGAAAAAAAAAGCAAATGATCTAATGGGAGGAGTTTTAAAGCTGCAAAGCAAATAACTTAAGAGGTTGTCCCAAATGAGAGGCAGCCCAATGATCAATGAGTCTATTTTCTTGGAATTGTCGAGGATTGGGACGGTCTCAAGATTTGACAATTAATAGGCTCATAGAAATAGTAAAAAAATATTTCATGGGTTGGTATTTTATATTCAAGTATGGTCTAGCAGTTTTTTGGAAGAACTCTGGTCTTGTAAATATTATCTCTTAAGATAAGAATATGGTTGACCTTAATGTACAGTTGGGTGAAAGGAAGCTTTTTGTATCTTGTATCTATGGTGATCCTAATGAAGATAAGCGACATTGGTTTTGGGAGAAGTTATCCAGAGTCGGTTATAGTAGGAAGGAACCTTGGTGTCTACTAGGGGATTTTAATGCGATATGTGTGTATAATGAAAAGCTTGGAGGTCTCACTAGAAGTGATGAAACATTCACCGATTTCAGCAACATGTTAAGTGTATGTTGGATGGAGGTGCTTGTTGGTCATGGTAATCCTTTTACATGGGGGTGGTAGAAGAGGACAGTTTTGGATTTATTGCAAGTTAGAGATGCTTTGCTAATAAAGAATAGATAAGTCTATTTCCTTCTGAAAACCAAGTTTGTTTAGATAAAAGAGGATCTGATCACAGACCGGTGTTGGTCAATCTCTTGAATTGTAATGAAAAGAGAAAGGAAGATTCAATAAATTCCTGTTGAGAATTCGAAATATCAAGATTATTGTGGTTAATACTTGGAAGGGGCATAGATGAGGAGTTGTGGCTGGTAAAGTTGCGAAGAAAATAAGAAGATGTGGCAAGGACCTATGTCACTGGCAAAAGATCTTTAAATTGAATGCGAAAGACAAGATTATCATACTCCAAATGAGCTAAAAACTGAAGAATTTATCAGTTTTCCAAGAAGACATAGAGTTTTGAATCCCAAACACAATCTTATGAAAGCTAATAGAGAAGACGAATCATTTTGGAATAAAATAAGCAAGGACAAATGGCTAAGATGTGTAGATTCAAACTTAACTTTTTTTCATGAATCTGTTAAGATGGAAAGAGGAAGAAATGGTGTATGCATATAAGAAGATAAAGATGAAATGGAACACCGGGCCGAAGCTTCAAAAGGAGAAATCGCTGCAAGCTATTTACGAGATTTTTTCTCTTCTACAAATCCAATTGACGTTGGAAGCTTCTTTGAGTGTTTCACGCCAAGCGTCACTAATCAGATGAACAAAGAGTTGTTATCTCTAGTATCAGATGAAGAAATTAGAGAATCGGTTTTCTCTATACGGGCAACAAGTGCTCCAGATCCTGACGGTATGACAATTTTATTCTTCAAGTATTTTGGAAGGAAATTGGGGAACAAATGTCGATAGAAGTTAAAGATTCCTTCAGAGATGGCAATTTTACAAATGAGTAGAATTTTACTCACCCTTGTCTTATTCCAAAAATAGTGAAGCCCACAAAGATGAAAGACCTTACCCCTATCAGTCTCTCCTCGGTGTTCTATAAAATAATTACAAAGATAATGGTCAGAAGGTTAAAACCAATCCTGCCCGAAATAGCTTCACCAACTTAGTCTGCTTTTGCTTCTGAGAGAAACATAGCTGATAACATTTTGGTTGCTCATGAAGTGATTCATAGTTTGAGGACCTTTGAGCTGGTTTCTTCCCAGTGCATGGCTATAAATTCATGTATATCAAAAGCTTATGACAAGGTGGAGTGGAAATATATCAAGTGTCTACTTACGACTTTTGGATTTCATCAGAAATGGGCTGAACTGACAATATTTTTGTATCTCAACTGGTTCTTATGCAGTCTTTAATAATGATCACACGCATGGATTCGTTATCCCACAAAATAACTAAGGCAAGGAGATCCAATGTCGCCCGCTATGTTTTTCCTATGTACTTAGGGTCTTTCTCAGCTCTTAGCCAAAGCTGCAATTGAAGGAAAAATTAGCATAGTTAAGTTTTATGATCAAGGTCTTTCGGTAAGTCATTTGCTTTTCATGGAATTCTCAAGATCTTTTGGTAAGTCATTGTGTGTAAAGCGGAGATTAGTTAAGCCACTGCTCTTCATGGAATTCTCAAGATCTATGGAGATGCCACAGGTCAAGTGATCAATCTTCAGAAGTCTTTGATAACCTTTGGCAGGGCATTAAATGGGGATCTAAACTGAAGCATACGAGAGATCTTTGGTATTTGTAATGAAGGTTGAACATGAACCTATTTAGGTTTCCATGAGTATTTCTGTGGATAGATTGACTACATCAAACTTAATCTGAAGAATGGGTTATCTGGATCAAGGTCAAGGTCTTCCGGTAAGTCATTTGCTTTTATGATCATTCGGTAAGTCATTCGCTTTTCGCAGATGCCAATTTGTTTATGTGTAAAGCGGAGATTAGTCAAGCCACTGCCCTTCATGGAATTCTCAAGATCTATGGAGATGCCACATGTCAGGTGATCAATCTTCAGAAGTCTTTGATAACCTTTGGCAAAGCATTAAATGGGGAATGGGTTATCTGGATGGTTTGCTCGGTATCTCGCGTTAGGGAGCAAAGAATTTCTTTTCAAATTTGTAGTTTTAGTTTTTCCGTTGTATATAATGGGGTGTTTCAAGCTACCAAAAACAACTATTGCAAACCTCAAGTGATATGGACATTTTTTGGTGGCATGTGGTTGAACACAAAAGGAAGATTTATTGGATGAAATGGGAGAAGTTATGTCTTCCAAAATATTTGGGTGGTTTGGGTTCCAAAGACATTGAAAGCTTTAATCAAGCTCTGTTTACAAAACAAGCTTGGAAACTAACTGTTACAAAACCCAAATTGTCTCATTGTGAGATTGCTGAAGAGTAGGTATTTCGAATCAGGATATTATCTAGAGGCTAAACTCGAAAGAATACCTTCTTATGGCTGGAGAAGCCTGTTATATGGAAGAGATTTGTTGATGGAAGGCCTTAGGAAGGAAATTGAAAGTGGTAAATCTCTTAGAGTATGAACTGATTCCTGGTGTGACTTTGGTGGCCGATGGAATCCCTGGATGATGAACCCAATCATAAGCCTAGAGATGAAGGTCAGCGATCTTATAAATCAAGATACTGGAGAATAGAAGAGAGATGTGCTCGAAGCTAACTTCTTCCCCGGGATGTAGAAAAAAATCTAAAAAAGAAAACTGTTGTTTATGTGGAAGATTTTTTTTGTGATTAGAAACGTAATAAGAGTGGTGAATATACTGTGAGATCAGGGAATTGGTTGACCTCAAAGTTTTTGTGGAAAACGGAGTATCAAGAAGCAAGTATGCAACTCTTGATCAATTGTCTCAAATAAGCAAGCTGGTATGTTTTAACGTCTCTAAAGATTAAAATATTCTTGTGGAGAACTCTTTCAAATATTATACCAGTTGCTAGTACTTCGGAGAATAGAGGAATGAAGGTTGAATGCGTTTATCAACATTGGGGCTGTGAAAATGAAACTCCAAACCATGTCTTACTCACTTGTGAAGTGGCTAGGCAGGTGTGGGGACTGTCTAAGTTCCTCTTTTCTTTGCATGGGTTCCATCTCGATTCCATCTATGTGAATTTTCACTACTTATTCCAAATGAGTAAGAACATAAATATCTCAATGGAGATTAGAAGATGTTATCCTTGGTTGCTATGGTTCATTTGAAAAAAATATGAATAAACTTTGAAGGGTCTGAGTATAAGCCAGTGGACATTGTTGACAAAGACTTTAATGAAGCTTCAGTTTGGTTCGCTGCTCAACAACTCGAAAGAGAAGGAGAAAAGTGTGAAGATGTACAAGTCTTAGCTCATACATGGAGTAAACTTGCTGAAAACTGGAGAAAATACAATTATGGGCTTATGTGGTCTAAAAAGAAAAGATATTGGGAGTTTCTTGGATTTTAGGGACCATAATGGGAAACCTTGTTGCATAGTAGGAGGTCTTTTGCTGATGTATTGGAATTACATGAGGCAAATATGATATCTCTGTGTTGTACTCTTGAATCTATGGCTTCTCATTGTCTAGATAGCGTAATAATAATGGGGGAGGATGCTATTCTTCTTAAAGGCATAGAACATCCAAGGGCTTGGCCATCTTTTATGTAAGAGTATCAATATAGAAAAATTCTTTGAGTAGTTTTAGTGTGTGGAAACTCGCAGCTCAAATAAATGTTCCTTTCTCATTGTCAAAAGCGCTTAACAGGCTCAGTGGGGTCAATCTTATGTAGCTAGGGGCGCTTCTGGTTGATTGGCTGATCTTCTTTGAATGAGAAAGGTTAAACATTTGTGTAGATGATGTAATCTGTCTTTTGCATGTTACTGTTTTTTTGTTACTGGAAGTTTGATGAATTGAATCGAATCGAACAAGAGATAAAAGCAAAGCTCTTCTTATTAAAATCAAATTTTTCCTTAAAACAAGACGCTAGAGTCGTTTATATAGCTATTCCCTTCGACAAACCCTAAAGGAATAGGAAGCTTAAAATTAAAGCAATAAGGAAATAAAGCATCGTTATCTTCAAAAGAAATAAAGCATAAAACCAAATCCTAAGAGCAATACGATTTGAATCGTGTTTTAGTCGTTCCGTTGGCACCAAACTTAGGGATGCTGCTGCATCAGTAGGTTTGACTTGTATAGATTTTTTGGTGGTAGGAATGGTCTGATTTACCATGTTTATGTTCTCTGATATCAGTAATTGTGGGTTTCAACTTTCAATGTTTAATATATCATACCTTTGAGAAAAATGACGTTCTTTACAAAACCTGATATCTGTAATTGTGGGTTTCAACTTTCAATGTTTAATATATCATACCCTTGATAAAAAAACAAGTTCTTTACAAAACGGAGAAAGATAATAGATAACAAAGTGTGGTTATGTGTTATTATTGAGTAGTCTATTATACGATTCAAAGGTATTTGATGGGCCAAAACCCTGCTTCTCCATCAGCGCTAGACAAACCCAATTGCTATCAATGGAAATTAAACACCCATATTACATGGCCACACAAATAAGTGAATATGAGTTTAGTAAGTTTCAAATCCAGGGTGCTTAACACCTTTCCAAACCCGCCGTATCACTCGACCACGAACATGCTTGTGTGGTTGATTTAGAGGTTATAACGGATGATTAAAAGATGTTTGTGTTGGATCTCTTTGCATTGCACCCACAAGAGACATCAAACACACAAACTTTGAATTTGTATTTTTTTTCTTCTTGATGATACTTGTATGCAACTAGCCAAAGAACGACTCATAAAGTGTTGTTTTCATCCTAGTTGCATTAAAAATCTTCTCTTTGTTTTTGCTTCTCATTCAATGTATTTCTAGTCTTTTAGTATGGGGTTATTTGTGACATAACCAAAAAATTATAATTAAATTTTTAGAGAGAGAGAGTAGAGAGAGGAAGGAAGAGAATGAGGTTTTGATTAAATTGTTAATTTTGTTTTTTCTTAGTTGCTGGATGCATATTCCTTTTTAGTTGTGAATTTCATCTCGTAGCTACTAGCTACTAACTTGAATGTTAATCTGGTATAAAATTAAAATAGTAAAATAACATAAACTCAAAAAAGAAGTATTTTTTAGAAGAAGAAGAGAAGAAACTAAAATTGAAATGGATTAATGGACTGAGCATGCTGTGTGATGGTTGAAAATCTAAGACGTGGACTTAGTTTCTTTTTCTTTTTAACACAAGTTACTTCTATTAACAACTTTGAATTTTTTGATTGCAAATACAAAAGGAATGATTTATCCTTTTTGATAGCAAACTAAATTACAATAGCAAACAAAATTAAAAAGATAAGCCTTCATAAGAAGATAATTACAAATTCAAATCATGGTTTGAATGCATTGATATAATTTTACAATAAATTCGGATAGCCGAAATTTAGTCACAACAATGTGCAACATTGAAAGCAAATCCTCACGTACACGGAAGTCTAGAGTACTCTCAGTTGCATCTTTGAGCCCTGTACAAACTGTTATACAAGATGACAAAAATAATAGTAAGCTTAAGCAAGCATTTGGCAATGAACAAGAACACATTTTAATAGAAAATGAATGGTCGTGATATTGTTTCCTAATTAAGTATACAAGGATGGTGAAAACATAACTGATATTGGTGAACCCAATGTAAATTTTTCAACAGGGAGATCCCGATAAACCCACCGGAAATATCTACCAAACAGCATGACCTAGAATTCAAACAATATGTCTTATAGTGAGAGCTGGTGGACTAGGAGAAGGCCTGACATCATCAGAAAAAGTAATGGACAAGGCATAATGAATTAAAGATTTTGGCCCGATGTTTGTAAAACGTGTGACTGTAGCCACTTGAAGTTTGAGATGAAAGGCGCGGATGGAGAGAGAGAGCACACAGTGAATAACCGAGCGCTCCGGAGCACTTGAGGCTATACCCGCAAAACCTTATGACGGTAGAGCAGAAGTTTCATTGTGAGGACATAATCTGTCGGGGTCGCAAGAGAGACCAGTAGTGGAAGTTCTTGTTGTGATGGCGTTGATGAAAGAGATTTGCGACAAGCTTAGGCTTAGAGTCCAAAAGCTTTCAGGACTAGATAGAAATTTAAATGTGGATCCCCACAGAAACCGATCATCATGTAATAACAAGTTCAGGTAGAAGTCATACTTGCGGCTAGGCCTGAACATTTTGGGTATCTGTTCAGTTCGGGTTATTTTGGTATTGGATAGTTCAGATATGGGGTTAGAGGATCCATTTACTACTTAGTTTATTTTCTGTCTGGTTCGGTTCAGATAGTTTTGAGTTCGGTTTGGATAGTAAAACCAGGAACCAAAAAAATTACCCGAAAAAAATTGGTTCTCATTTGGTTCCACTATTTCGGGTTCTGGTACTTCAGGTTAAATATTGGGAATTTTAGGTAAGATATCAAATAATTAGGATATTTTGGATAACTATCTCAGATATTTTGGATTATTTTGGACATTTCAGATAAAAATACCCAGATATTTTCAAGTAATTTAGATACATTATAACAATTAGGTTTTCTTCAACTACTTTCGGATATTTTTATTAGATTTTTAAATTATAAATTTATATTTAATTATATTATATGTTTACATAATTAATATTTTAATAGTCGGGTACTCGTTTGGTTTTCGGTTCTCTTCCAATTTGATTATTTCAGATGTCGAAATATAGAAACCGTTCGGATATATGAAGGTTTATGTTCCAGTTTCAAGTGGTTTGGTTCCGATATTTTTTCCCAGGCCTACTTGCGGCACTGATGTGTGAGAATGTTGAGAAGGTCTTCAAATTGAAACCACTTTTAATTGATCAGGGAGGCATTAGCGAGCAGTAAGTGCATAAAAACGCATTAACCAAAAACTCCTCGAGAACATTTAAGTTCCAATGGCCTCCGGCCAAACAAATGAAGCCAAGACATGGCTCATAATCCGGACTGAGATCACAACACAATAATTCGATGCCAGCAAGAAGCGATCCATCAAGATCGAGGAAAAAATGAAGAAACATCAATACGATATTCGAGCCTGAGAAAAATAATTAAGGCAAACTCTTTTTTTTTTTACGTTATCTCAGTTTACTCTCCAATTTATCTATGTCGACAATCAACTATGGGAAGAAAATTTGGATGCATTCATGTGTTAATCTACATTCTCCATTTAAAATGGTTGAATATATCATTAATCTAAACCGAACTGAACAACAAATATCTTAATGGGTAATCAGATTTACATGTATTAATGTGTATTTCAAGTGTGAATAATTCGAAATGTTAGTAAAAAAATTATAAACTAATATTTAGTAAATTAATAAACATGATAAATTAATAAGTTTTCCGGTTTCCAAGTTGAGCTAATGTAAAATATAACATAGTTCTATAAGATAATGAGATAATATATATAATCAAACTCTTAGATAAATATATGATCTCATTAAAATTATAAATTAATATTTACCATATATAAGTTGATAAATTACTTGACATACGCCAAGTTGATACTAATTTTCAAAAGTACTCTCAATCAAATATTATAACATTTGCGTTTAGAGTTCGGTGATTTTTGTTTAAGGTTTAGTGTTTATGGTGTGGAGTTGAGTTTGTAAGCTTCTATAATTATTTTTGAAATATTTATAAATATTTTATGAGGATTAGTTTTGTCTTTTTATAATAAATTTAAATTATTTATGAAAATCGATATCATTTTGAAGGTAAATTTGAAAAGTAGTATCAAATTTGAAGATACCCAAAGATATTAAAAGTTGGAAACCTTAATGTTCGAAATTGTTTTCATAAATTATAGTAAGAATTTTATTTATACTGTAAAAATATGTTCAGTTGTATAAACTATTAGCTTATGCTCGGTTTGTGCCCATGTGCAGCATACTGGACCAGTTTGCTTAACCGGTAGTTATAGGAACAAATCCACAAATGAGCATACGCAACTCTTCATTGAACATATATGTCTCTTTCTTAGTGAACATCTGTATTTCTACTTGAACATATGTGACTCTTCACATAGTGTCTCTCGGTTCTCTATATATATGAAACATTGCAAAGAGAAGATAATCAATTCATAACAAGAATAAATATAGAAAGTAAAAAGTTTTAGAGAGAGAAAGCTTTGGAAATAAATTAAAAGAGCACTTAAACGTTAATAAGTGGTTGATTTTTGTATGTGATTTCTCCCCCTACGTACATTTGCATCCATTTCCGGCTTTTATCGAGTCATATTCATCACTAAACTAGGGTATGTTTTCAGTTTAACACACTTGAACATATAAATCTCTAACATTGGTATCATAGCTTTGTATACAGTTTGGCATGTTAATATTCTTAGCAATCATGGATAGCTTACTCATGTTCATTCATGATGAATAAAAAATGGTTAATGTAAGAATAAAAAATGGTAATTTTCTTGAGTGTGGAATGAGGACACGCCCGTCATATGCATGGAGAAGTATCATGCACGGTAGAAAATTGCTCAAAAGGGCTTGTATCGCCATATTGGCAATGGGGCTACTTCTAATGTCTGGGCTGAAAACTGGATTATTGATACTATCCCCCGACCTCCAATGTATCGTGAGGGTAGTTCAATAAATTTAGCGTTAAAGTCTTCAGACTTATTCATTCAGGGGACAAACCAATGGGATACTAATTTGCTGGACCAGACCTTTACATCTCAGGATGTTCACACGATTTTACTTCTAAAACCATCATTGGAAATTGATGATTCGATCAAATGGGGTTTTACTCCAAATGGGTCATATTCCACGCGTAGTGGGTATAAATTGTTGGAGGCCTTGGTGGGTTTTGAGCACCCTAATGGAAACACTATTACTCCTAATGAAAAACAATTGTGGCGAGGTCTGTAGAAGATCAAATCTCCCCCAAAGATTAAACATTTTATGTGGCGGGCTTTATCCGGTGCTTTAGCGGTCAAGCAACGTTTGACTACACGGGGTATTCCGTATCTGCCATGTTCTCTTTACTTGTGATAAAGCACGGGTCATTTGAGAACAATCTGAAGTCCCACTTCCCTCAGAAGGTTTCTCTCGGAATTCCATTTTTTTTCAATTTTGTGCACCTGATCAGGATCTCCAGAAGTTCAGGTACGGATATACACACCAATAAAGTTTTCCCATGGTTGCTATGGGAGATCTGGAAAGCTAGGAAT